>JAAIFI010000161.1:0-69536 GCA_011032875.1 Phlebia tremellosa | reverse complement strand
GTGTTGCCAATGCCAGGTCTCTCCAAGGAACAGTCGAGAATCTTACGAGACGAAGCTCTCTCGTGGGAGCTGGGCGATTTGAAGAAGATTCATGCGGTCAAGGGCGACCTTATAACGGATGGGTTGGGGAGCTTAGATGCTCCTTTGCCTCCTGCAGCTACCTGCCTTACGATGTGGTTCATCCAGTGGTTGGAACTCATCGAAATCTCTCGTAACATAGTGGAGGGACGCAAGAAGGCTGCCTTTAAGAGAAAGGTCGCCGGGCTAGACCCAGAAACAGTGCCATGGGATGCGGAGACCATCAACGGAACGTTCACTCGAGACACGATCAAAGCGGCTCTTACACCTTTGATGCCGTTCATACAACCAGACGTCGATTTCGAGGAAGACGGAAGTGCCCATACACCTGAGCCGCCTTCACGAAAGGAGAAGGCTCCAAAACGACAGACTCGCGCCAGGATACAGCGCGTGCAACAAGTGTTCAGCCCCATGCGGGCGAGGCTGCGACCCCGCAAGTAGACGACTCGTTCTTTACTCTGTCTATTTCATTGGACGTTTCATATTCCATATACCATTGTAACTTGAGCAGATTGGAGGATCCGGGCTAGTATATAGGCACTATAAACTGCTACTACCGAACCGTGCTGGGTTGTAATTTGTACGATATAGGTTTAGTTTTTATTTCTACAGCATCTCTTGAGTACACCGCCATACGCAGTCTGAAAGAGACCGAAGATGGTTATACGATCGTTAGGTCTCGAAGGACATAGAGGTTGGCCAAGGAGAAACTAAACTGGATATGCGACCAGTGTACGAGGGCCTTTCCTACGACGTATGTTTGTGTGTATGTTGTCGATCCTGGGGAGGTGTGCCTCGAGTCCACGCGCTTCATTTCCAGATATGGGAGGGTCCCGCCGTCCGGTCCCCTTTCCGCCACGGTCATCAGCGGTTCTCTCTCTCTACCGCCATCATCTATCGCAGCTTCGACGAGTCTGCCTCTCTCCTCTCATGTATATCTTGCTCAAGATCTGCGACGCGATATGCTAACGCTCTCTATTGTTTTATGTCTCATTATTCCCTTCATCTGCGTAGGAGTAGAAGCGGTCGCCGCCGATGCACCACGTCAACCTATCTCATTTTCTCTGCAGCAAGAGTATCGCTTGTCCGACGACTTTGATCTATCGAATATCCAGTCATTATTTACCGTGACATCGTCTGGTCACGAAGCTAGTCAGCGCACAGCGAGCCTTACACCGACGTCTATAGTTCTATCAGCACGTCCAACCTCAATCTGGCGGCCTCGGGACCCCGATCTGGTCCATCATGCTCGTCTGCGCTCGCTGCACCTTCAACAGAGTGAACCCGTGGAATGGGAGCAAGTCGATATTCTCGGTCCCGATATCGAGGATAAGCATACTCTGGGACAGCTTGCACGAATGACGGGCAATGCCTATGCGTTGCCTGGTCAGAATAATTGGTACGACCTCGATATGTCGTGGAATACGGTAAGGCTATTACTGCATCAGTATTTCTTCCAACTCTCATCTCCGACTCTATATAGAGCTTCCCCTTTGGATGGGAAGACGCTGCGGACGGCTTTCGCGGACACGTATTTGTCTCACCGGGCAACGATACCGTAGTACTTAGTATCAAAGGCACGACACTGCAGGGCCCAACGTCCAAGAAGGACAAGTTTAACGACAATCTTCTCTTCTCGTGTTGCTGTGCGCGTGTCGACCTCTCCTGGATATTTAGCATGGTGTGCGATTGCTATACCAGCGGCTGGAGGTGCGACAATCCGTGCCTCAGCGATGCCCTCGTTCAAGACAGCCTGTTCTACACCATTGGTGTGGTGAGTCCTCTCTTTTTCCATCTCTTCTTATGCAGAGGCGGCATGACCGATCCCCGCAGGGTCTTGTGACGAACCTCACCGCGCTGTATCCCACCTCCACGATATGGCTTGTCGGGCACTCGCTCGGCGGCGCGCTCGCATCCCTTCTGGGCACGACTTTTGGCTTGCCCGCGATCGCCTTTGAGTCCCCCGGCGAACGTCTTGCCGCCGAACGCCTCAATCTGCCGCTCCCGCCCGCACCGGATGGTGTACCGGGCTACTTTGGTGCAGCGCCGGTGACGCATGTCTACCACAACGCGGATCCAATCCCGCAGGGCGTGTGCACGGGCATCGGCTCACCGTGCGTCGCGGCGGGGTACGCGCTTGAGACGCATTGCCATCTCGGCCGCTCGATCGTGTATGACACGGTGGGCAAGCTGGGGTGGCGCGTTGATGTCAGGAATCACGTTATCAAGTCCGTGATCCATGATGTGGTCGAGCGCGAGATGCAGGATGGGTGGGAGGTGGACTGTGAAGGGTTCCTACGAGAAGTCCCGATTGCGAGGATAGAGGAAGATTGTATCGTAAGCATATTCTCTTTGCCTCAAAGCTGCAATGTCTTATGAACTCTGTGACGTAGGATTGTTATAAATGGGAATTTGGGGAGTATAAGAAGAAGAAAAAGAAGAAATCTGTGCCACCAGTGTAACAATAATTATAGCGTTGTAATCCTATAATCGTATGATAGCTACTGTATGTGTACGCTAGATGCTTTGCAATGTATGTACGTTAGCAGTTTGAAGCAACCACGTCATATCAGGCTTGTCTACCTCTACATCAACCAGATACATAATTACCACCGTTTCAGAGCTTTATATGTCAACGTGACTGTCAACGATCCATAACGGACTGACTGGGTCCTCATCGAGAATGAACTGAATGTGCACGTTCTGACGCTCAATATAAGAAAGCTGCTTGCAGCTTTGCACATCGCGTGTAGAGAGCCCTCCATGATACGAGCATTGTATAAGAGAACATTAACCTGGAATCATGCAAACGACGTTGTGTACTCGATCAAAGATAGTGTGGAGATAATAAGTCCAAGACTTGAAGTCGGTCAAAAATCGCAGTAGCGTCCAGAATTCCTCTAACTCTGGTATTCTCGCCCACCAATCAGTCGCCCTTGCACATACACCTTTCTAATGTTCCGATCATCCCCACAAAACAAGAACCGCTCCAACATCCCCTCAAGCTCCTCCTTCTCTGTCTTCCCACGCCCACCTTCATCTCCCGACTCACCACCGCTCCCGCGCACGCCAAGCTCGACGTCGAGGTCCGCGCCCCACACACCTGGGTTCCCCGCGTCCGTGCGCACGCTCGCGACGAGCGCATCAAACGCGCGGCCCGGCTCCAGCGCACCGATGCGCGCGCCGAGCCCGCACACGTCTGCCCCGCCCTGCGTCGCGAGGTAGAGCAGCGTCGCAACAGGCAACTGACGGGCGGCGAACCCGTGCTGCTTGGTGTGGGTGTGGTTATGTGGAGGGTGCGGGGGGTGAGGCGAGTGGTGCATCGCGACGACCTTGGAGGCGATGCTCGCGTGTTGGACGGCGGTGAGGATCGAAGGGGAGAATCCACCCGAGACGTCGGTGCCCAGACCGACCTGTGTACAGGTGTTAAGATAATAAGAATCAGCTACGAAAAACGGACACGACGACGAGCGCGCCGTACCTTGATACCGTGGTCGAGCAGCATCCCGACCTGCGCGCACCCGCTGCGCAGATTGAAATTGCTTGTGGGACAATGGCTGACGCCCGCACCGCGCGCTTTGATGAGTGCGACCTCCTCTGGCTGGAGGTGCACCGCGTGCGCGAGGACGGTGTTCGCACGGAGCAGCCCGAACGCGTCATACACGCCCGCGTACGTCGTGTGCGTATGCGGGCTGCCGTCGGGCTGCAGCGGGAGCGTCTCCGGGGGGAAGAGCGCCTTCGTGAACGCGATCTCCGCGTCGTTCTCCGCGATGTGCGTCTGGATCGCGAGCGTCGGGTCCGCGGCGGCGAGCGCGCCGAGCCCGGTGAGGAGCGCGGGCGTGCAGGCGATGGCGAAGCGCGGCGTGAGGATCGGCTGCACGAGGGCGGTCGCGGGGTGTGGGGTCAGCCCGCGGATGTGGGAAATGATGGCGCGGGTGGCTTCGAGGGAGGCTTCGGCACATGGCTCCTCGTAGTACTCAGCGGCATTCCTGTCCATGTTACATTTCTGGTGGTATCAGAGCTTTGAGCCAAACCGCTTGAGCGCCACATTGGCAAGCTCACCTACCCCAACAAAAGCGCGTTGACCTATATTGATTTTCGGTCAGATACGAGACAAAGGATATGAGGAAATATGGACTGACCTGCTGCATTTACGAAATCTGCAAGTATCTTGGTCGCCTCGAGGTGTAGTGTGCCGTAATAACAGCAAGTCGTGGTCTGCAATGACGCTGGTGAGATTGTCACACGGGTAGCATAGTTTAGAGTTCCACGCACACCACAGTCAATGATACGGCGTACGACCGTTCCGTATGCTCTACGAGCAAAGGATGGGTTCGCGAACCTCGCTTCCATCGGGAAGGTGACTTCTGCAAGCCAATCCAGCAGTTCGTGTTGCTGTCCACTGATCTCCAGTGTTCAGGTTTAGGAGCCTTGTCGGACGGTAGAATTCACGCACCTCCCAATATTAGGAACTTGAGGACCATGCTGATTGTACGATCGTGAGTCACCGGTCGAAGCTGCAGAGTACAGTAGAGCGTATACTCACTGTGTGCGTGTCTATGAACCCCGGTAACAAGAACTCTCCGAACTTCAACTCGACAACCTCAATATCGGCGGCGGCAGCGTCCACAATCCCATGCTTCGCCAGCACGTCTTGCAACTCGCTCGAGTCTGCATCCTCCTCGAGCCATTCGATTGCGCCCGTGCGCTTTGAGACCGCGAGCACCGCATGCGGTAGAGCGCGGTATGAGGTGAGCGAGGTCGGTGTGACGAGGGCACCGAAGAATATTGTCAGCATAGTTGGGAGCTTGGTTTGCTTGAGAGAGGGAGACGAGGCGCGATAACGTGGAAGTAGGAAGATAAGGAGAATCCGCCATGGCGTCGGACTCGGACATATGCATGGTGTGGCGAAGCGACATTAGCGTCTGTCACCGCCTTGCCTGCGCTCATAGGGCTCGCCGCGAACCAAAAGGCGGGCTATGGTGTGAAAAATCCATCGCTCTGATAGACTAGCAGAGTGATTTCTGGCTCTCACCATCGTTGAAGGAGATGTGGAGGATGCGTGCTGGAATCCACTCGCTACTTTGCTCGCTACTGAGTATATTAGACGCCTGCCGACGATGTTCCGGGGAACAGTCTCAGTCTCGTCCCGAACCGCCATCTCATGTTTTATATACAGTGCAAGACCGTCGGGACTGTATCACATTGCTCATTTCTCCCATGCAAACCTGTATATAACCAGAGGAAACCGTAAGCATAACGTTTTGAACAGATTGTTCGACGCAAAATTAAATAGGAACTTTTGTAGTGTCTCGGAACGTCTGCTATCCTAGTCTGTTGATAACAGAAACCAAACACGAATGATCGTGGTGCTGCTTAGCGCAATCTAGTCCATGGAATGCGGAACAAATTGTCCCGAGCGGCACCATAGGAGACCAATCAGTCCATGCGTTGAACGACGATATCGAAGGTCACAAACAGGTACTTGGCTCGTGTGTTGGTAGTATGCTCACTTGAACTTCTGTCTCGTAACGCAAGTTAGGTTCTGCGCCGACTGTCTCCAATATATTAGCCACATATGTCGGAGCATACTCTGATGTGAGCGCGCAAAGCCACATGCTCGCTAGGCTGCAGGCTGCGCGAACGAAGCACAAACAGCCTTCTCCAACTCCAGTCACTTCACATCCTGGCTACCTTCGAATAGACCATCTCTCCGACATATCCTGGAGACTTACAATTTGTCATTCTGTGCCTCAAAGTGTCGTCTTCTTTCTCGATTGTGTAGTCTCCGGGAATTCCTGGACACCTGTGACGATCGGGGCCTTCTTCCCCTTGAAGATTTGGCCACCTGCCAGTAGTTCTCAGGAACTTCTGAAGACTTACCATAGTGCGTCCCGTCCTTGTGTCCGTCAAGCACTGTTCTCCACTATGGCGAAACAAAGAGATATTAGATCAGTCTACGCGCAGTCCGCGCGACTTTCAATAGTGGCGGCTGGTATGTTTCAACGGAGGAAGACAGCGCAGTATTAACGTCTATCGCGCATGGAGTATACGAAAAGTAAGATCAGAAATGGCGCAACACACACAGGCGACGATCACCACGGATAAGACGGATGGGTTGGCACAGACGACTCCCAAAAAAGACAAACAAGAATGGAGGACTGCACCCGGGGCCAATTAATCTGGACCACCCAATGGGATACAATTTATATTCCAGCCTATAGGGTTGCAACTTTAAAGGTAGGTACAAGCGCAAACCTATACGACCATCACCCTTTACCTTTCGCATCATACAGCCCGATGACCTCCAGCTTTCCCGTTTGTTTGCATGCCACAAAACGGTGATCTCCGCTTGTCTTTGCACCTGCGATCCTCGAACGGAGGTGATCTCTCCGGCACTTCCTGGAGATTTACTAGGTGTCACTCTTTGGCCTCAAGCGGTGTCTTCTTGCCACATCTGTTCGTTCACCGATATTCCCGGATATCCACTCTAGGCCTGGTCAGTACCCCGTCTTCGTCGGCTAGATATAATTTCCAGGAGCGCGTTCTGGAGACTTGGTACCATCCGCCCGCGATGCAACCGTGAAAGGGCCAGTCACCGTTCTCAAGTTCTAGGGAAAGAAGCAAGTACAGAGAGCACGGCTTCACGTTTCACCTGCTGATTCGGATCATACAATGCATGGAATACAATCTAATTCATATATCGCATCCAGGAGAGTAAGGCTGGCTACTATCCTGGACCCAGCGCAAGCCCGAAGTCAAATCTTCCGTTTCCACCTCGTCCTTTCCTTGTCCGTCTCTGTCAAGTGGATGTTCCGGATCTCTCTCTAGTCGCATCATTCCTTCGTTCTTGTTTGGGCGTCTTTGAACAGACTATCCAAATCCATGTTCGTACTCTCCGGGAATTCCTGGANTTGTTTGGGCGTCTTTGAACAGACTATCCAAATCCATGTTCGTACTCTCCGGGAATTCCTGGAGACCTGCGATGTGGCGCGCTCGATCGCTTTTCTAGCGCCCTTTGTAGTCTCCCGGGAATCTCTGGGCACTTACGATCATCAGTGCTTCTCAGCTCTCTCTCTCCCCTGATGTGGTCAACTACAGCCTCCAGGCTACTAGGCAGGAATTGTATCCGGGAACTCCTAGTCTCCTAGCGAGTCGAGACCAACGGTGATGATCATCCTGCCTCCACGTCTTATCTTATCTCATCTTGTGTGTACTGAATGACAGCCGTCATGGTGTGCATGCTTGTTGCCTTTCATCTACCATCTCCAGGTACTTGCTTGCTCAACAGACAGTTCAACAATAGGTCTGATTCATATCGTCCACGGACCCTTAGTTCAGTGCTTGAGCGTGCTACCCCGCAGGTAACGCGATGAACCATCGCTTGATTCCATTCCTCCAAAGGCCGATTCGGCCGTTTTTCTGTTGTTGATTCCAGGCATCGCTCTCTCGGTAGGTTACAGGTATGACGCACGAGGGAGCAATGTATCTTGAAACGAATGCGACCCTCGATACCCACGGATGAATGGACATGATCACGAAATACATTCAGATTTTATATTGGAGACAACACCTTGGCATGCTTCTAGCTGACTGGCAGCAACAAGATGGACGTGTCTACGTTCTTGTTACCCTGCATAGTGAAGCATCAAATCCCCTATGGCATATTCTTCGCACTTGTATCGGAAGGAGCGTCCATGTGGTGAGTCTTCCGTCCGACACCCGGACCGTACGCTGACGGACGACAGACCCGTTTATCTCCCACAGCGAGCGGATTGAATACCCTTGCACAAGTGTCGAATTGTCCGGACTCCCAGGTGCCTGCATCCGGCGTGTACATGTCTGCCAGTCAGCAAGTGACTGTGCTGATAAGTGCGACAAGTCCGCTGATTGAGAAGCAGTGTCTGGGACGGCGGACTCGCGGACGACGACGAGAGCTCGGTTTGATCCTCGTGGTCGGGTCGGGGCGTGCTATCTCGCTGCTGCACAGTGCACATGGTGCGCCCGCCGTTCCCCTATGTCGAGCGCTGTGTGCGAGTTGCATCATGCATTCATCATGCAATGAGCTTGTGACCGTGCATGTCTCACCGCGTAACGCCCTCCCGGCGGTCTGGCGAGTCGCGAGAAGGTCGCGGTGCGATGGTTGGTTGATCACACTGCTTGCCTGGCGACGACGTGGGGTAGAATCTCGATTATCATCTTTTCTGATAAGACTAGGGCTGGTCTCAACTGGTCTAAACTACATCTGGCGATAGTGTCCCGCCTGCGTGCGTTCGTCGACCCTGTGTACCTAGTGCTAACCGATGTCGTCCAATGTATATACACTGTGAGATGCCCTGCGCGATGGTCATGGCCTGCACGAGCTTGCACGAGTCCACCCGTGTGCTTTTTTTGCGAGAAGGAGGTGAGCAGAATTTATCAAAACAAATGTCTGATAGGGAAGGACAGTTGTCGCGGGTCGATCAAGAGCCACATGGAAGCGCGCCAGCTAAAGACGGTTGGTTGTTGTTGCGAACGTTGTCGAGTGATGTTCCGCACGTCCTACGACATGTTTTTCTCTTCTTCTGAGCAATCTTCTCAGTAACCTTTACTCTTTACACATCATTACACCTACTAATTCACTTTCGCTCTATTTCGTTCGACCCGCACCCACAGCGCTGGACGTAAGACCTCAGTCCCAACCACGACAGTCCCTTCTACCTCACACTCGTTATGGCCCAGCTGCTCACAGCGTCAGGCCCGGCGACGGGTCGTATCTCGCAGATACTGCCAACTGTCAAGTGCTCAAGCTGCAATCAGCCTGTGCCAATCGCCGACCTGGGCGATCATGTCTGTCGCCCGCCGCCAACACCTGCATCCAGTGCAAAACCTCCCATGTCCCCCACAGCAGCCTCCTTCATGCACCAGAAATATCAGAACATCATCGCCAGTCGTCCAGCCACCCCCGTATCGCCTCAAGGCGGCTTCCGCTCCCGTGCCGCAAGTGCGACCCCGCCGCCAGGCCAGCAGAGGGTGACCAGCCTCGGGCCTTCTGCCCAACCACCGCGTGTGCGTGCCCCCTCCACCTCCTCGCTCAACATACCCTACGCACAGAACCGGCCGGAACGCGTACCCAGCCCACTCGCCCGTGCACCGTCCGACACCTCCAAAGTCGCGTTCCCCACCAAGCCAGGCCCCTCCGAGCCCCCTCCCCGCACGCCCTCCCCGCTCTCGCCGCGGCACCATCCCTCGGAGCCCACACGCTCTGCCACACCCGCCTCAGCGTCCAGCAGGACGTCGTCTGAACCCGCGAGGCCCATGATGCCGCCGCCAAATGCGCTGAGAGCACCTATGCAAGCGCCCCCACGCGTACCGTCCCCCGCGGCGAATCCGCCTCCCCTGCACGCCCGCGGTCCCTCGACCGCCAGCCAATTCAGCGTACGACAGCCCGTGCAGTCGACCCCCACCCAGTACGCACCGGTGCCGCCTGGGGGTCTGCGGAGTCCCAGCCCTGCCCAGCGTCCGCGTGCTACGACCGACCTCAACCCCAGCGCCGATGTCATCTATTCGACTGGGAGGGCCGGTCCATCGTCCGGCCCCGCGCGCGGTCCCCCGCCGAATCCCAACATGAACGGGCCCGGACGGTCGTTGTCGAACGCAAGCGTGAATCCGTATGCGCCGCCCTCGATGCCCGTCGGCGGGGTGTTTCCCCCGCAAGGGATGGGCATGCCTCCACCACCAGAAGTCGACACGAAGACTGGCGGCGAAGCGGGGATGGCTGGAGTGGGACGGAGAGGTTTTGCGGCCGCTGCTCGTGCGGCGATGTTCGCGCACCAAATTGGGATCCACGCCACTTCGCCTGTGGACAGTCTGTCGCCGGCAGACCAGATCCCAGGGATGGACGGGCGTAGGGCTAATGCACCGCGCTTTCTTGACATTGCGTCAGCGACGAACTACGGTGAGTCTATTAATTTTATGAGATGAATTAATTTTATAAACTTTTAAACTTCGTACAGCCTCCGCGAATACCCCTCCCTTGTCTGCAGGCTCTAGCTCTTCCCCTCACTCGCCTTACTCTCAGCACTCCCCTCTTTCTGCTGGTGTTCCGTCCCCCGGTTATGATGGTCGCAACAGCGTGACCCCGACTCAACCTGGGATCGCGCGTACCCCATCGCCTGCGCGATCGGAGCGTAGCTTTATACACCGCGACCGTGTTTTACCGCCCGCGCTCGAGCCCCCTAAGGCGCCGCTGCCTGATCCGCCGTCAACACCGTCTTTACCGTTTTTCGAGAAATTTAAGAAAGAGCATCCAACCGTTGAAAAGGAGCCCGAAACCGAAATTGAGACCGAGCCCGTGAATATCGATGCGGCCCCCTTGTCTCCCCAAGAGTCAGAGTACGGAGGCCTCGCGTACGCCGATTCCACAGACGACGAAGACGACACAGAGTCCCATACCGGCACGATCAAACCGCAAGATGCAGCGCCCTCAACTAACAAGGTGCGCTTCCCCTCAATGGCGTCCAAAAGGCAGTCCATCATGCGCTCCGAGTCCAAATACTCTTCGGCGTCTTCGTCCTCCGCGCCGTCGCCACGGCTACCGATGCGTAGCCTCTCCGCGTCGACATCGTACTCCGTGCGCTCCGCGGCAAAATCGACCGGCGCACTCGACCGCGCAATGGAGACGCTCTTCGAAGAGGACGCGACGTCGCCGACGACATCGTCCCTCTCGAGTCCTGCCATGCACCCGACCGCGCTCGGCCAGGACGGGCAGCGTGACAGCATGCGCCCGAAGCTACCCACGCGCGCGCACACGACCCCTGGACTGGGGAACCGACCAGACTCAGCCGCGAGGAGCACCCCGGGGAAGAAGCGGTCGGGGTCGAAGACGCGGGCGTGCTTGAAGTGCGAAAAGACGATTGACGACGGGCGATGGATACAGATGGAGGGCGGGGGCATTATGTGCGATAAGTGCTGGAAGCACATGTATCTACCGAAAGTGAGCGTGTGTAGGGCTACTCTAGGTGATTTTATTGACGCTGATTGTTTGCCGTTTATCAGTGTCGTCGTTGTAATTTAACGATCGAAAAGCAGGCGGTGTCGTCCTCGGACGGACAACTTAAAGGAAAGTACCACAAACAATGCTTTAATTGCCATACATGCCATGTACGTCTACGATCCATAGCTGCTTCTGTCAAATACTAAATGAATTTTGCAGAAACCATTCCCGGATAAGAGCTTCTATGTCTTCGATGGCAAGCCTTTCTGTGCTTACCACTACCACGAAGCGAACAACTCTCTATGTGCCGCCACCACCTGTGGACAGCCCATCGAGGGGCCCTGCGCGGTATCCCACGCCGGAGACCGGTACCACCCCGAACACTTCCTCTGCGAATTCCCGCGGTGCAACGAGCGCCTCGTGGAGTACTGGGAAGTCGACGGGCGGATGTTCTGCGAGAAGCACGCGAACGGCGTCGACAGCGACGCAGAAGACGACGACGACGAGGATGTCCCGCTTGGCCTTTATGAGCCGCCCAGAGACAGTTCTTCGCGCGCGACGAGGCGGGTGACGCGTTTTATCGACCTCACCGCGGGTGGGCTTGGGCCTGCTGCAGGTGCTGGTGTTAACGCCAACGTGATTTGAAGCTGAAGCTAATGTGCCATGTGCACCCCCCATGCCTGCCCATTATAAGGCCGCGATCATTTTATGACTTTCTTGGATTTTTTCACTATTTCCTCTTGCTGCCCTCTACGACCTACCCTCTACTACAGTCTCTGGACCCTTCATTTGTATTTTGACACAGTAGCCGCACACTATCGTTCCTGTCGCACATTCTTCTTTCTCTTTCGGCTGACATAGGTTTTTCTCTTCTCCTTCTCTACATCTCCCTTACTCACTGTCGTGTCCATAGGACCGCCGCCACGGATCTTTTACTGAGAGTCTGACACATCGCGGACAGTTTCATCTGGCACCTTTATCTCTGCGCCTTTGTATAATTCTAGTCCACAAGTAAATAGGCTAGCTAACGGTATATCCAGCCTAATCGATGGAAACAAATACATAGTACAAATTATATTCCCCTTCTTTTCTATGCCGGATGTCCTAGTCGTGTGGGTCATACTGTATGAAGTCTAGAGGTGAACGAAGCATTGCACATCCAGCACGGCATTTATTGCTGCTTGCGTTGCTGGACAACCCACTCCCGGATGAAAGTGCTACTCATCTTAGTCCGTTTTAGCGCTTCTGCGTCTTCTGCGTCGATGTTTGTTTCGGAGTGTGATATGACATCGATAACAAAACGCTTTAAGGGAGGAAGTGCTTTCTCCAATCTGTGTTTCTCAACTGGAAGTACTGGTCAGGCGGGATACACGTCAGCGCAGGAAGTGCAGACTCACTAGCTTCAGCGCCAGGGATGGTTTCTTTGCTCACAACCAGAGCTTGGATATTCGGATCCCATCCGGTGGGACCGTATACATCTGTGATGGGCACCAAATCGTATTCTACCTCTGGTCGAAAGAGCTGCAGAAAACTCCGTGTGGTCGACATGCGCTCGGAGATAGACTGGAGGACTTCCTTGTTGGCTTTCTTCTGCAACAGGGAGTCGTCTGGAGAAACGATAAGCAGGTCAGGTACGGTAGGAGCGTAGAGACGCACCTGTCACGCCGACAATGAGCTTATCTCTAGCTATCCAAGCAGCCATACTGAGCAGGATCTTGTGGCCGGCATGGAGATGATCGAATGTACCACCAAGGGCGACGACAGGATAGTACGTAGATAGTGTGGAGCCAGACGGTTGTCTAGGAATGCTGGATTGTGGATGAGAAGATTGAGTTGTGTCCTCGCTCGGTGGAAGCCATATCGTCCTCACTCCATTCGGAACGAGGCGATCGATTGTAGGATCGTCCTTCGCGGAAGACAATACTAGATGAAGAAGTAATCAATACCAGATGCAGCGTATCTTTCTGTGGACTTTGCTTACCTCGGAATACAGTGCGCACGTCTTTGCAGACAGAGTCGGGCAGAGTGTCCTTCTCGCCTTTGAGAAGGACGTCGACGTCCATGAGGATCTTGCCCATCTCCTGGGCAACCTTCGTCGCTTGAACATAGACATACGTCAAGGTAGACTGCACGTCATCCCATCGATTCGTCCCCAGCGCAGAACGGCCCTCCGCCTGGTCTGCATTGAAGACCGGAGATACCAAGACGATGCGAAGTTGCTTGACGGTGTTGGATGCCGCAATCGAGATAGGCCGGGCGAGGAAGTGCGGGACGAACTCGATGTTGTCTAGTATGGCGAACAGAACCGATTTGTCTACGACCTCGGGGTTGTTTGCGGGGAGCTCGACGGAGGTGCTCATGGCGGGTGGGCGAGGGCGGGATGAGTCCAAATTTGGCATCCTCCCGACTCTTGTACGAAATGGGCAAATGAGGCGCTTAGCCAAGCCAAGCTTTCGACGCCGACGTCGACCACGACGCTCTCAAACCCGGCGGCGACGACCAGGTCGCCTTGCACTCTGCGGCCATCACGTACTCTCGCTTCAACACCATAACGAACTTTACGAACTTTTACGACTTAAACGACGACAACTGATAACCAAGAAGAATGTATCCTTCCCACCGCCTCGAGACTCCCCCTCCCGCCTCACGGTTCCGCCGTCCGTGGTCTCCTGAGCCTTTCGACCCGAATCCGAGACCCGACACTGCAGATATCGAGCGAATCTTGCCGCAGGCCACACCACAGCGCCGCGAGCCTTCTGACGACTTTTCAGTCGAGGCTCTCGATCTCGCAGACTACGCGCACACGCTCGCCAGGCAGCCGGGCACCGCACAAGCCGCACCGGTATTCCAACCGTACGCCGCGTATCCGCCGTCTCCTCAACCCTTCAGGTCGTTCTCGAGCCGCGACTCCATGTCGACCCCGCCGCTCCTTTCTCCCGCGCCATCGACCGCACACTCTTATTCCGGCGCATCCTCTCGCTCATCGGTACCCCAACACGCTCAGCCAAACCACCGCCCGTTCTCCCTCCCAGCACCAGCCGCACATCGCTCGTCACCACAAAGCCATCCCTCGTACACGAGCCGTCATAGTGCTGCGCACGACCACGATCCTTTACGGACACCCCCACTTGATCCTGATACCGAAATTGACATCGCGCAGTTCCCCGCGTTCACGCGTGGATGGTACGTCAAGCCCAAGGCGCTCGCGGACGACCCGCTCGCGCGGTACGGTCCCTTCCAGCTCGACCCCTTCGACCCTGCGTTTCCCACCCACGAATACAACGGTTATCCGACACCGCCGCCTCTATACAGCTCCCCGCTCGCCTCGTCCTATGCGTCTCATTCACCACGAGACATGGGAGTCGTGCCGTGGACCGGCGATCCGCTGGAGGGCCGGCCTGTGGATGCGGAGGTGAAGGAAGAGCGCATGCGCATGCTGGAGCGGGAGTTTGCTGGGAAGAACGGGGTGGGTAGCGCAGAAGACGAGGAGCACAGAGTCGGGAGCGTTGATGCGAAGGGCCGCTTGATCACGGACGGGCCCAAGAAACGAGCACTCGTACGGTGGATGCAAGCGCTTCTGGCTCTATTGGCCGGCGGTTCTGGCATCTATGCTGCAGCAGTGCGTATATCACTTTTATTTTCTCCATACAATCCCATAATTATTTCATCTCGCGCAGATCATCAAGCCCCCATCCCCACCCCCACCCGCAAACAAGCCCCCCGCCTACATCCTCTACATCCTCTCCGTCCTCACGTTCCTCCTCACCACCTACCTGTTCCTCCTCTACCCAGTCTGCTGTGGCGCCCGACGCCAGAAAGACCGCGGTGCGCCCTTTACGGGCGGGCCTGGCGGGATGATGGTCCTGCCCGTACAAGGTCTTCCTGGTGGCAAAAAATCGAAGAAGAAGGGGAACAAAAAGGATGGCAACGGCGACGGCGGCGTGCAGGTGAACCTCATCGTCGATCCCAGTATGTTCGCGGGCGACCGGCTAGACGACGATGAGGCGGACGACGAGACGTCAGAGTCTGAACACACGATCCCGGGGTCGTATTCTGACCGATCACGGAGGTCGAGGCGGGCAAGGGCGGCGAAGAGACGGGGGATCTTCGCGGGCCTTGCGATGGAGGCGCAGTGGCAGCACGCGCGGAAGATGCTGAAGTGGGGCATGGCGGTGGATATGATTATGCTGTTCCTGTGGGGTGCTGAGTTCGTGTATATCTTGATTGGCAAGCGGTGTCCGAGTGGGTCTTTTGATGGCTGGTGAGTGTCACTGTCACGGTGGTTTTTGCTCCGGGCTGTCGCTAACTGGATCGTTTTTTTAGGTGTGATGCATATAACGTCGCAACCGCTGCGTCGTGTCTGATATGCCTCGCTTTCGGGTTCGGCGTTTTCTTTGACATCAAGGACTTGCATGCCAGCAATGCTTCGCCAAGGACACGGACGTGAGCTTTCGTTCTGATATCGTTCTTTTTATCTTTTGGGTTATTACTCTTCACGACACGTTACGACCTCGCAATGACTTATTCGTATTCTACCCCCTGTTCGCGCAATGTAGCCGAAATAACACACACTGTATCTTACTCTGTTCTACCATGCTTTGCAACTTCATCGATTCTCTCAGGCTTCGTCTTGCTCGAGCAAGATTCGTCGTGCCACAGACTATCAAGATGCACGCTGCATAATGCACCAGTCGTGCGTGCAATTTGAATGCGCCTCTCGATCACTGCCGAGAAGTCTCAGCAACCTTGCAGGCCATGGTGACAATTCTATGACCTATTGCAGATGAAACGCGGTACAGTGAAGATTCGTCAGCTGCTATTAACTCCCGGAAATCTGTTAACAGTTGACCAAATTACAAGGAAGAGAGCTGAGAAGCACCGACGATGACAAGCGTCCAGGAATTCCCGGAGACTACAAGGGCGCTAGAAAAGCGATCGAGCGCGCCACATCGCAGGTCCTCACTGAGGAAATCCCGCAGAGTACGAAATATTGATTCAGTCTAATTACATCAAGGTGCTTAAGTGTAGACAAAGACGAAGGCATGATGCGACTAGAGAAGCGTGCACTGGGTCCAGGATGGCCAGTCTTACTACTAGTTCCCTAGATGCACCGGGCAAGTACATTTCGCACTAAGAGAAGGAAAATCGAGTTCTGGCAATTTATGAAGGAAGGGGGCCTAGCACTGAGCACTGACCTGCTCTGCAGAGACAAGCAAGGACACACGCGTCACGCATGCAGAGCCGAAGATGGGTATTGAGAATCTACAGCCGAGGTCTTACTACTGCTCGTGGAAAAAGCGTTGCAGGCAGGATAGGGATGTTGAGGCCTGCGGTGCGGGTGATACAGTATCATCGGGGGTACGTTCGATGGACCATGTCGCAGCGAAGGGCAATAGTGTCGAGGGCGGAGGCAATGGCCGCAGCAGTGGGTAAAACGTGCGCGTGAAGCCGTGCTCTCTATCATATATGCTTGCTTCTTGAATATTTCCCTAGAACTCGAGAACGGTAGCAGGCCCTTTCACGAGCGGCGGGTCCCAAGGCTCCAGGCTCCAGCGCTCGCTCCCGGAAATCCCAGCTGACGAAGCGGCGACGAGCGACAAGAGAGGGACAAGCGGCGGGTGGGCGGAGGGTGACCGGTGAGAGACGAGGGCGGCGGGCGGCGGGCTCAGCTGAGTAGTATCATTTCGCCAGCCCGTTCGCCTTGAGGCAGGCGTCCGAGTCGAGTGTGGTGCGACGATAAAGTCAAGGCCACAAGCAAAGGCGGATTAATGTTACGCGGGGACGAAGGGGCGGAACGCGTTTCGAGGGGGAGCCAATATTGGGAGGAAGCCTCAGGAAGGGACGCGGCGGATAGGCGGGGGTTGGACGCGGGGAGAGCCGTGCAAGTGTGTACTGGGACGGTGCTTCGTGGGCGGTGAGTCTGACTTCGTGCAAGGATGTGAGACCGGTTCAACTGATTCTCTCAACACCAAAGGCAAAAGACTAAGCGCAAATATATTACTGTTACATGAGCGAACCGTCGGGCCCAAGCGCGCCTAAGCGAACGACGAGCCCGATGATTCATCCCAGGAAGTGCCGGAGAGATCACGTCCAGGAGAGGATCGAAGGTGCCCAAATGAGAAAGAGGTGGATATGCTCGGGAGTGCGATATGTGGCCACGGTCTTCAGATCTAAGCTCGAGCCGGCGCTTCCACAATAAGATAAGATAAGATCAGCCCCGCTCTCTCCAACCGCAATCACGGAAGGCGTGCTCGGTCTCAGCTTCATGGACGACCACCATGAGCACTCCCCTCAACCTTGACGAGGAAGCCCGCCTGTACACCACCAACGCCGAGCGCGAGCGCTACACCCTCCTCGCCACCCTCTTCGGCATCGTCGTCGCCCTCGACTACCTCGAGCGCGCCTACGTCCGCGACTCCGTCACCGCAGCCGAGTACGTCCACCTTTCCCTCTCCCCCTCCCTCAGCTTGGATCGTGCGTATAGCTGAGCTGTGTTCGCCGTCAAGAGGTATTCGCCGGCATGCACGCGGCTGCTGTCGCAGTACAAGACGATGCTGAAGCTCGTCGGCGACGACGTGCCCTCGATCGAAGACTTCATGGCGCGCTATCGCGTGAGTAGTATCGTGTCTCTCATACCTCTTCTCTCAATGCTGTGGCTGAGTCGTCATTGCGCGTATGTAGATGGATAACCCAGCTGCGTTACACCGCCTCAAGGTGGGCGTACCCGCCACAGTCGAGCATTCCAGCGAAGCCGGGCCAGAAACGGGCAAATGGGTCGCAGAGACGACACAGGTGCGACATCGCTCCGTCCTCGTATCGTATCGTCGGCGGCGCATGCTTAACAGCTTCGACAGAGCTTTATCACGTTTATGGACGCGCTCAAGCTGCGCATGCGCGCCAAAGACCAGCTGCATCCGATTTTGCAGGAATTGGTGACGGGGTATGCACGTTTCAAGGGGAGTAAAGACTGGGAAGGGCGGAGTAAGATGGTCGGGTGGTGAGTTTATCTCATCTGTTCTGCTCTTCCCGCTGATCCTGACGTTCTGATCTTCTTGTCGTTGTCGTTGTCGGACACAGGCTCATAACGCTGAATGGGATGAAAGCGTCCGAAGAGATCACAGAGGAGCAGTCCAGACAGGTACGTCAGCCCGTCGCCCTGTTTCCCGAGTCCCCGAGTCGAATAAACATGCATATTCTGACGATGCGATATGTCTACGTCTGCCTAGCTGCTATTCGACATCGAACACGCATACGCCGAGTTCTTCAGGAGCTTGAGCGCGAAGGAAGACGCGTCGTAGAGCGCAACAGAAGACGCGTCGTAGAGCGCAAAAGAAGGCGCGTCGTAAAGCGACCCCGAGGACAGGTGTACTTTTACTACACACTACAGTGGGTCGCATCATGGCAGCTGAACTCGGTGTATCATCTAGTGTATTCAATGATAGGAATTATTCTGTTTTTTGGGTTTTCTTGATTGTTGATTGCACTCGGGGGTTCTTGCAATCGTGTCCCCTGTGAAATGATTGCTCTATGTTGCAGAGCGTGTGTTCATGGGCGCGTTGATTGGGCTGTCGAGCCAGCACGAGTTGATGTCATCTGAACGTACACTCGTGTTCAACTGGCACAACACGACGAAGGTGCGTCCATACGTATATCCGGTCTGGGTACCGCCCTCTGGTGAGGTGATCTAACATGCACAATGCACAATGCGACCACTCTTCTACTTTCTACTAAGCCACACGATATCCTGTTGTTATTCGCGCCTCCCGGAGACACAGACGAGCTCACGCCTCCCGGAGACTCAGACGAGCTCACGCCCGACTCGGACTCGGACGAAGAGCACAGTCTCGTTGCGTGGTGCGTGGTGCGTGGTGCGTGTTTCTTCTCCGTCGTCACTCCTCACTGGCATGGTTCAACGTTCGGTCCTCAGTTCTGAGTTCTTAGTTCTGATCACGTTTATGGTATGGTATCGTATCGTATCTAGGAAAGTCATACACGCTAGACAAGGATGTACGTCACGGTACAGTCTCAACCATCGTGTATCCTGTCTACCTCCTCAGTATGTACCACTGAATCTGACATTGACACACAACTTGAACCCCACTGGCAGTCGGCTCGGCGACGGTGGTGTACACGGGTTCGGCCAGACCCGGCTGTGTCCCCAGAACCTCGTCCCGACGTCTAATTGGGTCGAGGTGCAGGTGCGTTTGCGTTTGTTCGTTCCCATCCACGTCCCGTTCGCCGTTCGCCGTTCGCCGTTCGTGTCTCGTCCACGCGTCGTGTCTTGTCTACGCGTTGCGTCTCGTCCCCGCGTTCGCGTCTCGTTCGCCGTTCGTTCGTGTCCCCGCATCACGACGCATAACATGTTGGCATTGACACGTCTCACAACAGAAAGGCGAACCCGTCGAACTCGCTCCCGAACCCGTCGAACTTGAACTCGCGACCGAAGACGTCGAACTCGCCCCGGAAGCCGTCGAACTCGCTCCCGAACCCGTCGAACTCGCTCCCGAACCCGTCGAACTTGAACTCGCGACCGAAGACGTCGAACTCGCCCCGGAAGCCGTCGAACTCGCTCCCGAACCCGTCGAACTCGCTCCCGAACCCGTCGAACTTGAACTCGCGACCGAAGACGTCGAACTCGCCCCGGAAGCCGTCGAACTCGCTCCCGAACCCGTCGAACTCGCTCCCGAACCCGTCGAACTTGAACTCTCAGCCGGACTCTCAACCGTCGACGCGGCGGTGGGCAAGGGCAAACTTGTGAGCACGCCGTCACGGTGCAAGTGGACCACAGCCGCCCACGACGCGTCCGTGCACGCGACGAATGAAGAACGACACGGGCTCGGAGACGCAGATGGTCATCATAGGTACCCACTTTCTAATGACGGTGGCAAGGCGCATCGCTGATTGTGTTTGTGTGCACTGTCGTCGTCGCGTCGAATCGGAAAGGCACCGTCCGCTGCATCCCGACAGGTGACGGGTTCCACGCCATCCGGTTCTTCGAGCCCACGTATCTGGTATCTGTGGAAGAGCATCTTTGGAGTGCGTTCCCTTCCCTCCCTCCCTCCCTCTCATCGATATCACGCCGCCGCCGTCTCTCTCTTATCATCCTACCGTGGCTCATGAACGAGTATGTGTGCACAGGGCGCATGGATCCGTCAACGCCACGTTCGATATCAATCCCACGCTGTGCGCGACGTGCGACGGTTCAAGGCGTCGCGGACTGGAACTTGAAAGGTGCGCCGCGCTCGTGCTACATATCTTCCATCTGGATCTGACTCTCTTTTTGACGACGACGCCGCCGCCTTGCTGCTGCGCCACAGAGAGCCAATACATCTCCAAGCCCATCCCGCCCTCGGCGTGGCACTCACCTGGCGGCAAAACGTCCGAGTCCGCAAGCTCCCTCGTGAGTTCGCGCGTGATTTTCTATTCTATTCTACTCTGCTGCCGCACCCGCGGCGGTGCCCGTTGCCCACTGCCCACTGCCCACTGCCTATTGCCTATTACTCGCCTCGCCTGATTTCAAACCCCTGGGATGATGCATGATGCATGATCGCGCACCGTCGTCTCGGTCAGCGGCACCGCTACACTGAGGGATTTTCGCCCATAGCTCAAGGGGGGAAACGTACCTGGCGTACCTCGTCCTGGTGCTCTTTGAATTCAAAATAGGTGACCGCTGCGGGGGCGGAGAGCTGTTGAGATGCCGGCGACTCGGGGGCCCGACCCGACGACGGGCTCGCAGCAGCAGCCTGCAGATAAGTTCTGCTCGGTCCCTGGTCGATCAGGGCGCCGATCCCCCCGCGGCCGCGATGTATAGTATGATTATGGCATTATGGACACGCGTATTGAAATGTTTTGTCCCGTGTGCCATGTTCTGCGCAAATCTCGATTCTCGATTTGTCGGCGAGGCTCAGAACGCGGACGGGGCGCGCGGCGGGGGTACTATAGGGTATTATCTGGTACGGTGCACTTTTGTGCGGCAGATGTACGGCACGGTGTGCTTCAAGTTACCGCGGGCTATCCCTCCGCCACCCGCCGCTGCATTCAGTAGTGTCCCCGCGCCTAGTGCCAGGGCTAGCGCGCACAGTGCGCCCCAGCCCCCCGTGGCTGGCTCTCCTGTTCCGCGGTGACGGCAGCGGCGGTAGGGATTCTGCAACAGCAGCGTAGGGTTGCGGCACGGTCCACGGCCGCGAGCCATTTCTCTGGGAAATGAGAGAGTTTGCCCAGTAGATATAGAGATAGCGAGGGGGGTGATCGAGAGGGCAGGTACGATCTGCGAGCTGTCACCAATGAAAGGGCTGCCTTTGCCGCAGGACGCTGTTGGACCCGTCGCGGTGGACTAGGGTGACCTATCTGGACGGGCCCAGACTCGCAGCCCCCCGCCTTCTTTTCCCCTGCCCCAGCGCGCGCGCATGCAGTTCCTGGAGGATGCCCTGGCTGGTGCTGGTGGGTCCCTGGAGGACTCGCGTGTTTGCGCTGCTGCTTATAAGTAAGTTATAATTGCAGTCGGGTCGAGGCGCTTCCGGGGAGGCACGCGGCGACGGCGACAAGCTGCGCTAAAGTCCGCGAGCCGCGAGCACTCTCTCGTCGTCGAAGGACATCATCGCCGTCGCGTCCGACTCGCGTCCATGCGAAAATCACGTCGAGCGGATGCAATTCGCGGGTACAGCGTGTGCACAGTGCAGCTGCGATCTCGACGCGAGGCCTGACCGTACCCATGACGCTATCCATGACGCTGATCCTAGCCCTCCCTCAGCCGTAGCGCCGCCCCGGCGTCGTCGGGACAGCAGCACACCGACCAGCTGCAATTCTACCTACCTTGTGTTCTGCAGGATGTGTGTGTGATGCGAGTACTGTCGACCGTCGAGGCTGCCATACCCGCACACCGATACTGTGAGCCAAAAAACGGGGGTCAAGTCGGCAATTCTATGGGGGGTGACGCGACAGAGGTGTACATAACTAGCGGTGTGGGCGGGGCGAACGAAACGAAACGAGAGGCGTTTCAAGAAAGACAGCGATGCGATAACTGACCTTGACTGAACGAAGCGCGAGACAGAGTGAGACAGAGAGAGATTAAGAAAGATAACAAAACAACACAAGAGAGGATGGCGGACCAGCTAACAAAAAAACAAAGCGGCGCGGCGGCGAAAATACAAGTCCTCTGCGAGCGCGCGACGAGCCACAAGCCGGCCTCTCAATTACGGTATGTACGAAGAGCCGAGGCGACTGGCGTCTTTCCGCGAGAATCTCATTACATGCTGGCGGGCGGGCCTGAGCTCGCGTACGGGTACTGCCCCTGCTGCCCAGAGGCCTGCGCGCCGCCGCCGCCGCCGCCGGCCCCAAACCGCGAGAAGAACGTGTCCCATTGTCCTGTATACCCAACACACAATCCGGCGTTCAGCGTTCAGATTCTCCCCCCGCGTCCCGGCACTAGGGAAAAAGGCGACTCACCCCAGTCGAACATGTGGTTCGGCATCCCCTGCAGGTAGCTCACGTCCTGCAGCGCCATCTGCTCCAGCGCGTTGTCGCCCGTCGTCGGCACGTCAAGCATGTTCATCACCTGCACCGTCCCCGGCGGCACTGTCACGTTCTCGTTCAGCGCGGGGTTCATGTTCGGGTAGTTCCCACCCAGCGGTGTGTAGTTGACCAGCGACTGACCGCGCATGCCCTGGGTCCGCCCTAGATGCAAGCACGAAGAGAGTCACGGCGTGTCATTCCTACTTGGCAGTCAGACGGATGCGGGGTGATGGCTCACGTTCGTTTTCCTCGTTGATGATCGTGCCCTCGGGCAGGTGCTTGTCGACGGCCTCGTTCGTCGTGTCGCGCGCGACGAACACGCCCCCTCCCGGGCGCGTCGGGTCCTTCTTGAACTGCAGCCCGCCAAGCGGCGGCTTCACCTTGACGCCGCTCGTGGGATTCAGCGCGGGGGCTTCGAGCGGTTGCTGCGGGCCTTGGGTCGCTTCGTACAAAAGCGCGATGATCTCCGCCGTCTGTGTGCACAAAACAGCCACGCCGTTCTCGTCAGCCACCGCGCCAAGCTGCACCCATTCGCCCATATAGACCCACGCACCTTCCGCCGCGCGGACATATGCTCCTGCGATATCGACGCCTCCCACCGCCGCACGCAGTCCCGCAGCTTCCTGAGCTTCGCCATCGCGTCCTGGTCCTGCCGGCGCGCGTACGTGTGGTACTGCAAACACGGTCCCATCAGCCCCCATACATACCCATTCGCAAGCGCCCGCACAGAGGGACCCGAGCAGTGGCGCCACTCCCACGTACCTGGACAAGCGCACACGACGTCGCGCAGTACGCGACGAGCAGCCACACGTCGTACATCCGCTCGTTCGCGTCCAGCCAGTCGATCGCCTCCGCCGTCATCTGCATCAGCTCCGTCCACTTCTCCACGGTGAGCGCGAACTTCAGGTGCTCGGGGCACGTGTACGAGATGCGCATGAACACCCGCCAGAAGAGCATGTTCACGCAGCAGTAGAACAGGAAGAGCAGCCCTACACACACAAAAAAAAAAAAACGCGCGCACGATGAGCACACCTACCGTCCGACGGGGGCCGCGCCAGCCGTGCGGCCGGCACGGCAGAAGGAGCGTCAGGACGCACCTGCATATCGAGGGGAGTTAGGTCCGCGAAACTGCAACTCCGTCGGCAGATTCGCCCTCCAGACGTCCAAATCCTGCAAGATCGCGCGCAGGGCCTCGTCGCTGGTCACAGACAGGCCGGCCGGTCTGCCGAAACGCAAGCCGACGCCGTCAATATATAACGTCGGGGGTGTGAGGGGCTCGGGAGACGCACGTATAGACGTTCTTCTGCACACGGCCGACGATAACGCTCAGTCTCACCAACTGGTCCAAGTACGAATCTGTGGCGCTCCCGGACGACGGCAAACGGGCATCGCAGTCCTGTACTTCAATCATGTACGGATGGCCATAAGTAATGCTGATCCTGTTCTGAGGAGTGAGTGCCTCGATCCCGTCCCCGTATGTCCGCGCACTGACCATCTGTCGCTTATAACACACAACGACCACAAGCGTCGCCGGAGCTCGATATTTTGATTAACGGCCTCTGCACGGTGCAGGCCGAGGTCCTGAGCCTGTAAAAACGTTAAGATATACAACGGTCATGCGTCGTCGCCCGACTCGATAGGGGGGCAGCTGCGTACCATCCGTATCGCACAGCCGAGGCGGACCCACAGCGCCGAGAGTGCGTTAGGCACAAACTGCGAGTGGCAATCGCCGACCATGCACAAGATGAGGATGGACTGCATGTTGACGATCGACGCCGTCGACAGCACGTCCTCCGCCTTGATGAGGCTGTTCACGGCGTAGCGGATCGACTCGAACACCGATTGCGGCACCTCCCGCCGCGCGGCCGCGACGAGGCACATCGAGTACAGCAGGATCGGCGGCGGCGGGCTGTTCGCGAGGAACTCCTCGCGCGTGATGACGGGCAGCAACGGCGCCACGTCGGTAAAGTAGGCGTTGACGAGCTTCTCGACGGCGTCGCGCTCGATGTGCAGGTCTGCGGGCTTCGGGTGCGTGGTCTGGTACTCGCCCTTCTTGGGCTCGTGCACCTGGATCACGCCGTCGCCCGCGGAGCTGACGTCCCACGAGTGGTGGTAGCGCATGTCGTAGTTCTCGTACATCCTAGAAGTGATCATCGCTTGCGAATGCAGCAGGTAGGCGGGCGAGGTGGGACCTACGTCGTCGGCATGAGGCGGACAACACCATCAACCGAGGGGGGAGCTTACCGAAAACTCGAACATCAGAGCCTCGCGACCCGTCTGCATGAGGCGAGGACGTACTGCGCTCTTTGTCCCTCTCCCTCTCTCGCTCTGCTTCCTCCTCCAACCGCTTCTTCTTGAAGCGCGTCTCGGTGATGGGTAAGAAAAACGTGCAATCGAAGCCGTACTGCTTGCAGTGTTGACAAACCGGCGGATCGGCGTCGACAAGGACGTCGCATCTATACAGAAGCGTTCAGCAAGGCCAGATGGAAACGCGCACACGAGGTGGAGGCCGATGTGAAGGAGAAGGGGAGGGGTAAGAGCTCCGTACGCCCTCGGGAAAGGGAAAAAAGCGCGAAACGAACCTGATCTTTCTGCTCCTACAGCTGTCGCAAGCGCGCTGCGTCTTTGTGCGCTTTTTGGCGTCGCTTTGCGCCGTGCCAGGCGTTGAGGGAGCGGCCGAGCGACCTGCGTCGCCGGTAGAGTCTGTATAAAATTGCGTCAGCAACGCTGTGCGCGTGGGGGCGGGTGAGTGGGTACTTCCTTTTTCGCTTGCCGGTCGCAGAGGCAGGCTGTGGCGGCGGGGAGGGCTCCTGGGGCGGGGGCTCGACGTGGCTGGGGCCGGCGGGGGCGTACATCATCATGCTGGAGGCGGCAGGGTACTGGGGGTATGAGGGATATCCATGCGGGGCGTAGGACGGGTGGACCGCGTAGGGGTAAGGGGCAGGAATGCCAGGGCCGACGTGCGGGCTATGGCCGTTGTGGGCGGAGCCCGACGGGGCGGGCTGGTGGAACGGGGAGGGCGAGGACTGGTATGGGTGTCCGTTCATCTGGTAATTCGGGTGCATGGCATACGGATCTGGCGGTCCTGGGTAGGGCTGCAGATGGGCGGTAAAGGTGGGTGACGGCTCTGGCTGCGGTTGTTCGCGGACGTTTGAGATGCGGGCTGCTGAATCAGAAGGTTCTCACGTTAGCTCGCGTGCAGATGATGGTGGTGGTAGCAGAGAGAGATGGAAATTGGTTAAAAAGAGGAGAGTGAACGCACAGTGATCCACGGCAGGCGAAGGGTCCCTGGCGGGCGTGTCCTGCTTTGCGGAGAGGGAAGGCCGCTGCTTCCTGGGTTTCTTTGGCTGGTTTGGCTGTTGATGAGCAGTAACCTGGCGAGAATGTTTGGGCGGCTTGGGAGGACCGTCTGGAGGGACGTTGTTGTCGGTAGCAGACGGAGTGTTTTCCATGACTTTGAGATGATTCCGGTTTATAAGAAAGCAGTTCTGCAGGCCAATAACCGAATCGCCGATTTGGTGGGTGCGATTAGGCGTTAGGATTAGTTCAGCACTGGTTGGCTCCCGTTTGGCTCCCTCGCAAAGGCGTGCACGACCGCCCCAATTCCAAATTCCGCACGGAACACAGGGGCTGCTGCAGGCCCTGCACCTCGCAAATTAACTGCACAACGACGTGTGTTGGACGGCTGCTGGATGCTGGTGGGCTGACGGCGACCTGGCGAGTCGAAAGCAAGCTGCATGCACGGCGGGAGCGTCCTCAGGGATGTCGCACATCCGCGAGGGCAACAAGGTCGGTGCACGATGCCGACCCTCGGCAACCCCGCAGCTTCAAGCTCCGCTCCATTCCTGCGTTAGTCAACATTCCTGGCGTGCGCTCAGCGGCATCAAAACCGTCGGTCCGTTATCTGATTATGCGCTCATCCGTTGCTTTGAGGGCGGGTGTCCAGCGCTAGCCACCTCCGTTTCATCCGCTGCTCGCTTTTTCAGACCCTGCAAAAACGCGGAATTCAGGGAGGGCAAAAGCGACGACAGCGACGACACAGGAGGGTCTGCTTACTCGGCGTTCCCACGCACGCGTGCCGAACGGCAGAGCCAGACGAGCGTCAGACGTCGACGACGGCAGGGACTAATCGCGCGACAAGGGACGACGCAGATCTCGAGGACAGAACGGTCCCTGACAGCGTCATAGATTGCGCCACGTGCTCGCACAATTTCAGGGGTCAAAACTATCTTTCCGGAGAACTCCATCATCAATTATCCCCGGATCTGATACACACAACCACCGCCAGCCTCTCACCGTCCGACGGGCACCGTCCTCGCCGCCTCACACAGCGAGCTCGCACCCTTCCACGCCGACCACATCCGCGGGCACGTCCACGTCACACCCGTTCCAGATCCAAAACAATCCCCGCTGGCAACCTCTGGCAACCCCCGTCTCTCCATCTCTTCGCATGCATCGCATATCAATCCAACTGCTGCGCACGAACCTCAACACCCAAAATTCCATATCGAAAACAATGAGCAGGCCTTCCGGAAGTCTCATATCCCTCCTCGCTCGCATTACACAATCAACCGTGGATCAAGCCACAATCATTCATCCCCCTCTCCAGAAAGGTCGGACCATCTCACAGAACTTGCACACGCCGCAACAGACCTCACCCCGTTTTTTCTTCCCGCGACATACCCTCGAGGAAAAAACAATGCGCACCAAGCGAAGCCATCCTGCGTACACGTCCAGACAGCACTCACCCATACGCCTCCGCCGCCACAGTCCGCACGCGCTCTGTCCGCAAACTGTAAAACTCCCGCCAAAATAAGCAGGCTGCTATAAGCTGCTGCAGAAAAAAAAAGTCTAACATAAAGCTCCTAACAACTCAGGAAAAAAAAACGCAGGCAGGCTCCGCTCCACATCCACGCTTCACCGCTTGCCCGCCCCTCGTCCCTCGGACCCCGCCGCACCAGCCCAGCCCTCGACGTCCTGCAGCAATCCCGGGTTGATTGCCCGTGCGTCGCGCGTCGCCGTCGCGGGAAAGTCGAGCCACGAATACCCCGGCGGACGACAGAGCACGTACAGCAGGTTCCGCCGCCAGTTGCCATGCGAGAACGGGTTCGGTGGCGCAGGGCCCGCCCCGAGCGACTTGTGCGCCTGCATGCGAATCTGCCCGCGCCGCGCACGTTGTCAGTACTTAGTTACCGTACCAGCCACCCGTATATCCAGCCGTTGAAAAGCGCACTCACCTGCTCGATCGTCGTGATGTTTAATAGCAGAAGCTGCGAAGCGTAAGAGATGAGTCAGTCTGTCGCTTATCCGTCGCGTGCCCTATCACGTACCCGAGCGTGGTACACGAGCAGCGCAGTCACCGGCCACACCACCACGATCGACACGCAGAACGCCACCGCGCTGCCGACCCCCTGCGACGTCGCGAGCGCCTCTCGGAAAGAGAGCTCAAACCTACTCGTGGTCAGCAGCCACAGGTGAATCGCCGTGGTGCAGATGATCAGCACCAGCGTCAGAACCTGTCGGAGTAAACCCGCCGTGAGCATGAACACGAGCACACCCTCGCTTTAAGCTGCGCGCCGGATGGACTTACAGCGGAAAATAAGAAGGTGAAGAACGACGTGTAGTTGCGCCGTCCGACGCAGTTGTTTACCCACTGGCAGTGGTGGTCGCACCCGTCCACACAGTTGTCGCACTACAGCGCAGATGGAAAGTCAGCATGTGGCCGTGCGCTTGGACGGACAGCGCGGGAGAGAGAACGACCTACCATTTTGCAATGACTCGACCGTGGCGGACGATACGTCCGACACGTGGGGCAGTACTTCACACGCACCCTGCAATGTGTCCGCGTGAGTCTTTGCACACAGATACGCCGCCACTGGCACAGTACTCACGTTCCTGCGCGCACCTTCAAATCTCTCGGTAGCGGCGTGCGGCTGCTCTCCTCCGACCCTGTACTCACCGACGGCGGATCAGGATCAAGGTTACGCGGTAGTATCCCTGGATCGCGGAACGCCTGGGCGGTATCGTAGCCTTATTTAGCACCGGCACATCACACACACGGCGGTAAATATCTGCTCACCGTTGCGCCCATGCTCGATATCGTCAAGAGGCACATATATGCGCCGACCGCTGCAACGGCTGGACTCTCATTCAGCCACCACCAGACACACGTCGTCCCGAACCACACGCCAGACAGCCCGAGTACCAGCGTCAGCGAAAATATGAACGCCCAGGGCGAGTCGCCTCCCGTGAGGAGGCGGCCGCCAAAGAAGAACCGATTCTGCGACGGGTGTAGCTGCCAGTTATGCAGGACCTTCCCCGTCTCCGGGTCGATATTCGGTGTCTCCATAGGCAGCGGCCGTGTGTCCGGAGGCACAGGGTTAAAGGACAACTCCTGCAGCGAGGCCGACGACGCGCGCGGCGCGTCCTCGCTACTCTTGTAGTGCGATATATGGGACGCGGCCGTGGGCACGTGCTCGTCGTCGCGCACCGTGAGGTCGAACGTCATGCGCCCCGCCGCGGTCGGCGTGACGGGCGACGTCTGCCGCGAGCGCGGGATGCAGTTGGCTGCGGGGTCAACGCTCGCGGCCTCCAGGTCCACCGCGCTGCCCTGCGCGGCCTTCCGCCCCGCCTCAAAACTCAGCCCGCGCTTGAACAGCTTCTCGAAACTTCCCCGCATCCTGCTCGGTGTGGAGATATTCGTTTCGCTCTTTCCATACGGGCTCGTGACAGAGATGGAAGGGCGGGAGGTGACGGTAGATCGCCGGCCACGGCCTATGGGGAGCAAGGGATCACGGCTGTGCTTAGTGGACTTGGACGAGGGCCCGAGCCCCTGCGGTAAGTCCTCTGTTGACGACATATTTAGGCTTGCGGAATAGTCTGTATCATGCGTGTCTTGCCTGGTAAACGGCGCGATGTGCACGGGGACCAGAGCGTGAGCCTCGGAAGACACGATTGAGCCAGGACTTGACGGGCGGATCAGCGGTGGCGGGGTGGGTGAATTCTGTCCAGGCCGTAGAGGATGAAAGAATGCCGCTGAAGGCGGGATGCCGGAGACATGAGATGGGTTGTTGTTAGGACGAGGAGTGAATATCGGCAGAGGCGGTGGAGGAGTAAAGAGCTCGCCGGAGACCAGGGGATTCTGCGTACGAGAGATAGAGGATACAATAGAGCCTGTCCGTATATGCGGCGCCGCGCTCGACGTGCTCCCGCTGTGCGCCCTGCTCTGTCCCTGCAGACGTTGGGCGGCGTAGCTCGCGCCGGAGGCACTTGGTGAAAAGGGCAGCTGGGTTGCAATCCGCTGCGAGTTGGTCGGTAACGAATGTGATTGTTCCATTGGAATTAAAGGCCTGCTTGCGACCTAAGTAGAATTGTAAGATGTATAAATGCAAGTGTACAGATAAAGAGGAGGTGCAGGGACGGAAGTCAAGTGAATCGGAGAACGCTAGGTGGCGGATAATATTGACTTGCGTGGCCCAAAGACACGTTGACTTGCATGCAGGTCAACGGCAGTTTGATGTGGACCTCAGCCTGACGGTGATTAGGCTGCAGAGGTGTTGTCGAGAGGGCGCACGACGTCGGTGTGGTAGAACAAGCTTAGAGCATTGACGGCGCTCGCCCGAGAGTCATGCATCAATTGATGGTAAGCGTGGGAATAAACTACCCTTCACGGTGGCCAGCGGTGGCCCTTCAGATCTGCCAGGCGGAAGACTCCTGGTCTTCGCGTGTCTATTAGTCGACAGCTGGTCGAACAGCAAATATACAACATGTACGTGTATTATATAGAATAATGTTAGCGGACGCAGTCATCTACTACCCACCCAGCCACAGCAGTCTCTTCACCCCGTACTCCATTTTCGCGTACACGCTCGTCATCTTCTGAGCCTCCGTCAAACTACCGACGTAATCAGTACAAGGCAAGCGGACCAAGACTCGGAAAACAACGCACGATACAACATCTTCTTCTTTGATAAAATCCTCGCTTCCATTCCCGATATCCAGGCATGCGCGATGAATGGCGTCCACCATCATGTCCACAGCCTCCTTGCAATTGTTCGCTCCGGTCAGTTCGTCTGCAGGCTCGAAGAAGCTTCCATTCTCCCTGCGACTTCTAGCAGGGTCAATAGGTAGTGCCTTGAACGCCGCAGAGGTCACCTCGCCGTTCAGCGCTGGACTGGCGGCGCGAGTGAGTATGCGAGACAACTGCGAATCACGCTGCGAGAGCTGGCCTGAGCCATGCCGCGGTGTATGATTGGCCCTGGAAGAGGGAGCCAAACGCGGAGATGAAGGCGGCGAGGAGAGGTCTACGCTATTCCTAATAGAATAACTTGTAACTCTAGTGTCTTGGTTGGTATTGCGCCAGGTAATCATAAACCCGGCGTTCTGCAGAGGATCACGGCTCCCTTCTTCCAGCGGGGATAATATATAAGCTCCTATAACTTGCCGTCAGCCGTGGTCAAGATGAATCTATAGCGCAATGAACTCGCCTTTGGTGACAGAAACGATATCTCCAAGTGGTACACGGGTATACATCTTGACCTTCTCGAGGGTATAATCATAGCTCTGCGCCAGGATCAGTAAGCCGTATGCAAGTTCAAGAAGACAACGCACAACAAGATAAAGGGCACGAACACTCTTAAAGTTTAGTTAGTCCTTTGTCCTTGTCCAAACCTAGATTGAACTTACAAGGAGAACTACTTTCTCCTCAAACTTCTCACCCGCTTTCGTGTTCATTTCCGATGGGCCGAAAAGCGTCCAACCCGAAAGCAATCTCTCCCCTTCATCGAGGACCCGAGAAACGCACTCCGCTATCGCCTCTGCTCTGATTCGTGAGATGCGGATGAGATCTCGCGGGTCAGTAGACTGTAGCCGGAGTAAAAATTCTGAGAACACGGAGATCGTCCGATTGCCAAGCATGAAGTCTATCACTGCTTGACTGAACCAGTCACCAAAGGTCGATGTATACATTCTGGAGTATGTCACGATAGGTTATCGCACGATATCTGAGCATACAGTATATGGAACCATACCTTGCCAAAGAGTTCATGCCATCGTTAAGAAGGCCGCCCAGGTCACGTTTCCCTGTTCTATGGGGTGGAGTAAGTATTAGTCAACCATATCTAACTATCTCACAGTAGACCTTGTGAAATCGCCCTGTTCGTATCATCGCTATCAACGCGGGTCGATGGAAATGTGCACATGAGCTAACCTTAAGAGCAGATGTGCCGGCACTACCAGACCTCGTTTAGTACCCGTGGTCTGACAAGAGACTAGAAGTCTAAACGACTCACTACTCGCGGCTTATGGCGTCTCCGTTATTCGCCCATACTGCGGTAGCAATTAGACTAAGTCAGTCTAGTAAGCATTCATAAATGCCGAACGTCGCACCGTCATTGAAGACCACATCTGTTTCAAGCTTTCCAGGACCTGATGGGTACTGCAGCGCCACGGATCCCAACTGTCTGTTCAGGACATGTCGAGCAAAAGCCGACTAAGAGAGATTTTGTGTGAACCTCATGTTGGAAGCATGCTTGGCTGGACTTCACACACGCACCTCAACGACATTTGTCCTATCCAGGCAGTCAATGCAATTGACGCGATAGGCGCCTTTCTGTTCAGACATGATGAAGTCATTTGAGATCCAGAGATATCTGATACGATAGTGATTGTCAGTTGAAATGCGACAGTACGTGGTAACCATTTCTTACCCTTGAGTCTCGAATGTACGCTGAAGCTGTTCAATGAGTTTTGTAATGTTCTCGTACCTGGAACAGTGCGGTCTAGAAAAGCTCAAAAGATCGCGGTGGAGGGTGCTTACTTCATCCCTTTGGTCTCGGTATGGAAATCGTACTCGATGTACCTGACAAGATCCTCTCAGCCCACAATCTTGAGTCCGAGGCACAAGACGATCAGCTGCTCACCGGACATCTTTCAAGTTTAGTTCACTCACGCACTCGCGATAGGCTGTGGTTACTACACCCTCTTTACCGCGTTGTTCCGTGAGATTCACAATCGTCTGTGATGAAGCCGCAAATATTGGTCAGACGTGAGGCACACTTTCAATACTGTGGAGCAGAATACTCACGAGCGGGCCATACCGCGGAATGGTCCGTTGAAAATGACGTCGCAAAGCATCCAGATTCTGCTCGCGCGACCTGTCTGCGGACAAAACCGGTGCAGGCTTCAAGCTGTATCCCGGCTGACTCCAGAACAGAGGGACTACGGATAGAAGGAAGAGGTTGAATGTCCGTACAGAGAACAACGAGTGAAGAACTCACTAGATCCGCGGATCTGCACATGGCTGAAGACGTTCTGAAGGCCTTCACGCTATGTATGGTGCACATTAATAAGCATGCCCAGACAGAAAGCTGGGCCGCTCACTTCGACTCGCATGATCGTCTCGGTTTCCACAAAATTCGCGACGTTCGCGTCGTCGTCAATACCCCGACGCTGATAGCGTAGGCCTGCGCGGTCTCTGGACCGCCTGGAGATGAGTATATAGTCTACGACTGCGGAATCACCGTCTTCTGATGCTTCAGGTTCGCGAGGTATTCCAAACGAAGCGATCTGGAAGAACCCTTGCATGATCGGTAGTACATATGTGTGGAGCTGGACAAGTTGGTCAGGTGGGACTAATATGAAGCAGCATGAGAACTCACCCCCGCATCAACAAAAGGTTTCGAAAGCCATTCATTCCACCAGTATTGGCGGTCAACGCGCCGCCACAATGGCAGCGTTGACGAGGGTTCTGCCAGTACATTGACTTTGCCTTCCGCGTGGTGTGCGTCTGTCTCTTCAAGTGCAATGAGATCTGCAAGCAACGCGTGCTGTTTTCTGTTCTTGACGATCATCTCCTGCTTGTGCTGCAAAGACCTGGTTATATCTGCCGAAGCACATGGAAAGCAGAATGAGCGATGTCTCGGGCATCGCGCCCACAGGCAATTACAACCTACCGAAGGTGTACGCGAAGTACATCCCGCCCCTGGTGAACTGGTTCACACATTCGCGGATAATCTTGTCCTCTAGTTCTGAGTTCTTTTGTTCTGTCGATTCGGGGGGCGACGCGCTTGCAGACAATATAGTATCCAGGATCTCCGCGGGATTCTTGTCTCCTTTCCTGATCATATCGTCCAAGGAGATACGATCACCTTTAGACATGCGTTTACGACTGCTTGATGTACCGCCTTCTTCCAGAGAAAGTGTATGGTCTATTGAAGAGGGCTGCTGCAGACTAAACTTGGTTTTCGACATTCGGTTCCAGAATGACAACCTATCTGCTACCGTCTTTGCGATATTCCCTGTGTTCACTGACATCTCTGAAGATGGGGTAGATGCCACAGAAGGAGAGGGAGAGGGAGATTGATCGCCTTCATCCTGGAGCTGCTCAAAGCCATGCGAGGACAGCGGGGTCATGACCTTGACCTGGTCTTCGCTCGCGAACGTGACCCGAGGGGCATTATCTGTCCTTTCGTCTTCAGAAGTAGTAGCTCCCGTATCTTCCAACGACCCTCGGCCCGATACCAGGGATTCGGGAAGAAGGGACGGACGTTGACTAGAATGATTTCGAGTCGAAAGTACGCTGAGAATATCCCGAGCGCGAGACTCCACGAGAGGAATGACGGCGACGCTTTTCACGGTAAAGACCGCTTGCCTTGGGTCGAACACTGCTCCGGTAGCTTAGCGACAAGGTGCCTCATTCGACGGACTACTGGCACTCACAAGTACCCACTTCAAAACGCTGGGTAACCACCAAAAGATGGGAAGCTGACACAAATTGCTTTAACGATATATACTACATCTGAGGAGGAGAAATCGAGGATACCGGTGTACAGAGTCAGAATCCCAACAATGCCGTATACCACCACACAATTTGACCAGTCTGTTCCATTACCCTCGCCTGAGGTAGCAATTTCCTCCACTTTACCATCCTTGCCCCAGGCTATGTGTACATGAGTTTCAGGTCGTGTGCCATTCTTCAGATGTTGCCGCAGCAGAAGACCAGTAGGCGTTGCCAAGATCGCGATGTGCTCGTGAGGGCATGGATGGGGCAACGGCGGTACAATAAATTTTGGTTGTAGGGCCGGTGTATGCGCAGTGGGCATGGGAGACGAAGGTGCAGCCGAGCTCGCAGCCTCAGGTTGTGAGGTCGATGCAGGAGTCTTCGATCCGGACTTGAAGGGCTTCGTGAAAAACCGTTTCATGCTCGTCGTCGTACGACTGCGTCATGGAACATCCGACAAGTTCTGGACGCTGCTCACTACCAATACGCTTGAAAGCAATGTCTTCGTCGTTGTGGAGGTGTTAGACTGGCGTTGGAGGGATCGTAGGATTGCAGAGACAAGAAGGGTGGCGTCTATTATATGAGACACTGGCAGATCCTGACTATCCACTTTTCCAGCAACCACGATGTCATCAAGCGCTAGATTTACGGTACACCACAGTGGTCTCACGGTGAACCCTGCGGAAACAACAAATATTTCATGTAGCCGATGATATATCGTACAGAATGGATACAAGACAAGGTCGTTCTACTAGCCTCATGCAGTCTGCTGCTGCTCCTCAGTCGTTGGTGGTGGAGGGTTCGCTGAGCTCTTGCCTGCCACACGTAGCTCATACCCATAACCACCATTGGGAATGTCGTTGGGACCATCATAGTGCATCTTGGAGACATCGTAGTTGCCTGTAATGAAGAGGATAAGAATAATAATCTGGAATCAGATGAGACAGATACGTACCAATGAACTTCCAACCATCCTCCTGGACATGGTACAAGTTAATCGTGTTACCAGAGAATGCATCACGGTGGCCAGCGGCATAGATGCTCCGTCGTCCAAGTTCTTGGGCTTCTTCATCTGTGAGGTCCCAGTGGTATCCCTGGTCCAAAACACCATACGCGAAAGTGCTACCGGATCCGACGGAGAATAGGTCGCCCTTTAGGCGTGTGCCGTCTGAGTCGACGTAAAATACGGCAGGACCCTGGAAAGAGACATGTTGAGACAAATAAACACTAGGGTCGGATAATAGACATACCGTCTTGTCCCAGCCACAAATCATGGTTCCCTAGTGTTAGCGCCAGGTTAGCTGTAGTCACAATTGACACAACAAACCCGCGTACCATGCTCAAACCCATGCCCTTGTAGCTGTAAACCAAATTGCTGAGATATTTACTAGCAGCGGCGACTGAGATGCGCTCCTTATTGCGCAGCTCGTGAAGGCGACATTGCATCCCGAGGTACGTCTCCCAATATTGGCAGTCAGCTGAAGTCATGTCAGTAAATTGTGTACCAAAGCTCAATACAGTCACGTACCAGCACCACCTGCCATCGTTCCGAGTAAGTACGGGTTGATCTCGATGACCTTCTTCACCGTTCCAGACGCTATGTTGGTCTAAATGAGCGGCGCAAGCGAACCACCACGCATATCACTACGTACCGACATAGCTTCCAGCTGTAGCTCGCGAGTCCACTGCAACGATGACTCCACCTTTGTACCGGAACGCGAGAGTGGTCGTTCCATGCTTGATTTTGATCCTGCAAGACGGGTCCGCGTAATCGTCTGTGTGCAATCTCAAGAATGCGGAGGGCTTGAAATACGCTTGTGTATCAGCGAGTTCCCCCCAATTGGAACGGGCAAACATACATCTGGGACACTTGGCACTGCAAACTGTGGCACGCCTCGAGCTAATGCTCCGAACCCTGCTTGCGAACCCCACATCGTCTCTGAGCCATCCTCATCCTCGAATATGTCTCTTGCTCTCTGTATCTCCGCTTCCGCGCTGGTTGTAGAGAATCTGTTGGCGAATGTGTTCATGTCTAAGGGAATTGGAAGGAAGGGTGTATGTGGTAAAGAACAAGTGAGAGTGAAGAGGCGAGAGGTGACGCGGCCAGATTACGACGCGTTCGCGCTTGGGCGCTTGACCGTATACATATCGAGCACTCGGTGGGAATGAAGACTTTAGAAATTGTACATAATCAGGAATTATATATAACACAGGGTATCCTGGACAGGATTACAAACACAGTATACAGATACAGAAGAGGTTCAGAAACCGAGAACACCAGGAATTGTGAGCAGAGTCCAAGAGACGGAATAGATTCTGATAAGCTGCGACGTCGCTTTAGGTGACGGTGACAATTTGACCTTTGCCATCTTTCAGAATGACCAGTTCACAGTCAATCTTCTCCCCGGTATCGCCACAAACCACGTCCGTCGGATCGAGAGGGTCAACTTTGACCTGCCGCGCTTCCCAGAACGATCTTCCCAAAACGACGTCGAAGTGTGCCTCCTCGGACAGATATACAGTGTGCGTCGTCTTCGTACGGCCAACCTTTATCGGCCAATTTCCAAGACTATAGAGACATGTCAGGTCACACGCATCCGGTATGATGGATAGAACAAGCCTACTTCACGAGTCCTCCGTATCCATAATGCCCAGGCGCAGCGTCTTTAGGGATGAATCCATGCCGAAGTGCAAACTTCCGTGACATATACACATGGCGATAGCCGTTCTTGAGCAGCATTCGCACTACGCGAGAGGGAATATATCAATAATCCGTGGGATGCTGAACGCCCTTGAAGCACTGACCGCCTTGGACGGGTCCTACATCGCCCAGTATCGTGCGCACACCATTCTCGCTGTGGAACTTCTCGAACTCTTTCTTGAATTTGGGCACTGTGTCTTCTGGTTCAGCTTTTGCCGTCTTTTTTGACCGACCGCTCTTCGTAGAGCGCTGGTCTCCCCCAGAGCCTGAATGCGAATCCGTCGGGGGTACCGGCTTGGGCTTGAACATGTAGAACGAGGGGTTCTGATATTCAGGGGGAGAAGGCAATGGCTGCTCAGGGTTTCGTACGTGCACAACTGGCCATGTGTCGCGTCCTGCGACTACGGATTTCTGCCTCCACACGAAGATGGTATAGTCGGACTCTGTGTCATTTAAGCTTCATGTTGTATGAGTAAGATGACACGGAAGCGCACCGTCGTCAAGATTCCATATAGAGTCGTTCCAGGAGTATTTGACCCATCCTGGTTGGACCCTTTGCCCCTTGAACTCCACGCGAGTCTTGTTACTGAGCTTATCATACAGCGACTCCAACGAGTCTTCTGTATCTATTGGGGCAGGTGAGTCCAGGGACTTAAGTCCGGGTCATGAGATTGACTTACTGGAGTATACTATTGCAAAGGACTGAGAGGGGGTATGTACATTGAGAATAGGTAGTGGGGCATCAGCCATGGCGTGTATGGAGATTGTTCGCTGCTAAGATGGATGTTAAGAGCAAGGTCGTAGCAAGTCTCAGACTGGTCGATGTCTCTTATGAAGACCGAAACAAGACTTGAGTGCGTTCATGCCAGGACGTAGTCGCGACTTGCGGGATACTCGGCAAGCGGATGCACAGCCAAAAGCTGACCGACGCCCCAAAACGTGGCTCAGATCGCGCCCGCGGTTCACTCGCGGTGACCATCTTGAGGCGTCAACGCGTCACTTCCTGTCACTTCGAGTAGTCACTCGCAGGATTACAAAGGTGGAAGAAAGGAGCCTTGGCAGATGCTCATAGAGATTTTCAATACGTAGCTCAAACTCACAGTGATAGTTGAAGTCACACAATGCCGAGGACGTATCGCATAGATTTTATAAACTGTAGAGTTCATACACTACACGTTGCCACTCTAAGAAGCCTGGCACTGGCTGTAGTACGGCGGTGAGACCGCAACACATGAAAGCCCGCTCGCGCATACAGTAGGGCCGGTGTATCCGGTGCCCGCACACTAGAAGATGGCAAATTAGTGACATGTCGCAGTCCGGATAGTCTGTCCTTACCTGTCCCCACTAGAAAGGGTAATCAGTGAACGTCGTTCTCACAGATAAAATGCCGCGACGTACCTCAGTCTGCGTTGCACCAATAGCGCTAGATGTGCTGGAGGGGATTGAAGTGGAACTATGAACCGTCGACGTCGACGGCGGGGCAGCCGTCGTACTGGCAGCTCCTGCGCTGATATAGGAACTATAGTTAGGGTCGTGCACTGTCGATAAGTCAAGGCCGAAGAAGTTAAAGTCGTCATGCTCCTGGATGACAGAGTCCACATCGGCAGGGTCCGTGGGCTGGGTAGTAGTAGCTACAACGTAGGCGATGACCTGCTCAGAAGTTAAGTCGCCTTGTCCAAGCGAGCCATCTTCCCAGACTGTGCAGTTCTGTGCGAAATAGCGTTGTGAGAAGACACGTATATACAAGGACGAACGTAAGTCATACCTGGCATCTAAAGGTGGCCTTGATATAGGTGCTATTCACCGAAGAGCTTGAGAGTAAGGTGAGGGTAGGACCTGGGTACGGATTTGGGAGAACATAGCCACTGATATGCAGATACCTCAGCTCAAAGTTTCTGAGTGTTTTAGATATTGCAGACAACTCACGAGGTCCAGCGAGGGCCAAGGATGATCTCATCCTCATATGGCCACAGAGTGAACAAGAGGCTGTCTGCCATCTGTCCTCCCACACTGAGACCGGTATAACCGTTGCTCACTGGTGCTACCATCTGAATAATGAATTCATCTGATGGCGGGGTGCTGACGGGAGGGAATACAAAGCCTATCGTCACATCCAATTCAGGATCCTACAAATATATAGTTATGAGTAGATGTCTCTTCGGCGTCAGGATAGGATAATCACCGTGTACCCCTGGAAGCATATCCCACTGGATGAGTCACAGAACTGCGAAGCAGACTGCGCAAGGGCTGCAAGGTGTTGACGATGTCAACGACCGATTGCATTCGATAGTCATAAACTCCATACCGGCTCCTGCGCAAGCAAAGACAGTAAGCAACGCTTTGAAGGCAGTCATATCACGTTTGGTCGCTTGAGTACTCAATTCGACACCAGTTGCAAGTAAGGCTTTTTATACCACTTCAAAAGATGCGATTGGGAGGCTGTGTGGAAGTGCGGAGTACTTTGTCCTGATTTCTACCGCGATTCAAGCGGATGGAAGCGTGATATTTTGGGATGCGTCGAGCCGTCCCACCTGAACCTCGGACAAAGATCGCATAGCGAGCTAGCAGTGCGCACAGCGCAGACGTTCATTGGTATGTTGGGTTTCCACTGCTTAAGCGACTTCCGTAGTTAATCCTATAGAAGAATGATAGCGGTGTCGAGGAGAGATCGTGAACTGGAGCTAAGGCTTCTGTCGCTGAAATGAGCCTGTGGAAGACGAGATTGCGTGCAAGATGGTTTACCAAAAATACCACCACAAGGTCATATGTACAATGAGTGTGACGGCTTCGACCGAGATTGTAGTACGTCGTCGACTACCAATTGCTCACAGCAACTGGCTCTCTCAGCTGAGTCACGAATTGTACAAAGTTCAGATTCTCGATATTCAGTAGCGCCTTGAAACGCCACAGCACGTTCTTGCCGAGATGCCGACGAAATATTTTACAAGCGCCCATAGGAGTAAGTAACTGAAGACGCCCGAACATCTTTCCTTCAGCTCTTCCAACCTGTCTCAAAGAGCCGTGGACTAAACGTTCTGACCAAGGATCTTCAACCGTGAGGTCACAGACACCAAAAACATACAATGGCAGACCCATCTTCTCGCGCCAAAGCGTGGCCCCTCGCTACACCCGAGCTCAACGACCAAGTGAGTACTAATGCCTCGCTTTTGCTCCCAAGACATCCTCTGATGTTATGCCGCAGATCTTGGATCTGGTCGAGAAAGCGACACAGTACAAGCAGTTGAAGAAAGGAGCCAATGAAGGTCCGTTTAATTGACCAGTATCCCAATCGTGTGACTTGACGGTATTTGCAGCCACAAAGACTTTGAACCGTGGTATCGCTGAGATCATCATTCTCACTGCGGACACGGAACCCTTGGAAATCCTTCTTCATCTTCCTCTATTGTGCGAAGAGAAGGTACGTGTTCAATAGCTGTCCCCGTTGTCTCCGGTTTTCATATGCTACATATAGAACGTTGCATACGTCTTCGTGGCTTCCAAGGCTGCACTTGGACGAGCCTGTGGTGTCTCAAGACCGGTCATCGCCGCAAGTGTCACCACGAATGAGAACAAGGAATTATCTAGCCTTATTCAGTCCATCAAGCGGTCTATCGACAAGCTCATGTACTAGTTCATGAGTATCATACACGCAAGATGGGCATATTGCTGTGTGTCAAGCATGCTCAATTGTATCACGCAATTTGACAAAATTGACCTTGATGAGACGTGCGAGCTTTATGCGCGTTGCATATGGCTGACTGCAGAATGTGTGTGATAAGTAATCGGAAACCATAAAATGTACTAGAAATTGCGCCTAGCGAGTCACCAATAACAAGAGAGCGAGGATTATAAACAACCAAGTGTGACAACAACGTCGACCAGCAAACAGCGGAATCGGGGAGCCGAAAGAAAGGAAAACGGACAGTATCACTTGGGTATGTTTTCCCGAGCTTGCTGTCGCACCCTTCGTCTATACAGATGCGATTCAATATGTCTTCCACACAAAATAAGTGCTCACGTACTCATAGGCCACCTTGTCATTCCTAGCCAATTACATACGCGATGAGTAGTGTGGTAATGAACCAGATGAATGAATGCTGACTTGAACATCGTGTATGCTTCACTTTGTGCTGGGTCATTGACATTGGGGTCATTCAGCAATTCTTGGATACCAAGAAGGACCTTGCAGAACGGAATGTTAGTGCACGCGCGTGAGACTGAGACAATCCTAACATACCTGTTTGATGGTGATTGCGGGTTTCCATGACTTCTCCTCGTCGAGGATAGACAGGCACACAGTCCCAGATGGATACACGTTGGGGTGGAACAGTGGCGGTGAGAACTTGCCTGGTAGGGCTTGTTATTCGTGCAACGACGGCAGCAGTGTGCTTACTCACATTTTGGGGGTTTCGCGGGATAATCTAAACACAAGTGAGGTCTCATGAACCATATGTTGAGGCGGTGCTAGTACTGACCTTCAGGGAATATCATCATGAGCTTATAGACACCGCCTTCCCATGGTGTCTGTGGCCCATGCGTTCAGTTCTACACGCCAAGGTAGCCGGAGCTTGGTAATAGTGCGTACCCCTGCTTTCCCTGGAATGCCGACCTCCCATTCGAGCAAATTCATAGAGCCGTCTACAGCCTTGGTAGGCTTCGCGTAGAATCCCTAGAAATTGTTTGCTCAGGATACAGCGTTGTGGAAGTAAGATCCGTGCGTACAAATGGATGATCTTTCCTCCATTGCTTCCGCTCTTCAGCAAGACGTGCCCTACAAATGCCAGACATGTTAGTGAAACAACTTAGGTGAGTGGGTGGACACGAAGAGCGTTGGGAACAGAGGAACAGTGTGGCCGAAATAGCATATCTGATAAGTCACCTGATAAACACTTAACGTTCTGGAATAAGGTCTTATCGAGATCTCGGTGCCTTTATTGGCGATCGGACAAGATCGCGCCAACTCAACTGAGTCTGACAGAGTGTTCGCCGAACCACTAGCATGTCTATGTTGCTTGTGAACAAGTCCGAATCGAAAGGCAGCAAAATACTCATGCTTGCAATATCAGTCATAGTCGTAATTGGCGCCGACTCGAACTGGTTTTCGCAGTTGGATAGCGCAGGGGAAATTTCCATAGGGAATCCCATGCTCGCAATCTATCTGGACCATGCTGCTGCTGTCACTGTTAGCGACCACAGGTGAGCTAAGCTACTCATGTCTTATACGGTTTTTGATTCCGGAGCTCACGACGTCGGCTCGTTGCTACGTACATACATAGGAAGCCACTTTCAGATAGGAACGCGGAGTTCAGGCGCAAACAGACGAAATGCGGTACAGTCATTCTCAGATCCATGTGTTCTTATCTGTGAACGCCGCTGAACGGTCATAATACTGCGGTCAATACCTAGAATACGTCTTGAAAAGCCCTCCTCCACCCATGAGCCATCATACCTTCCGTAAACTCCGTGAACGCCCTTGCCTTCTCAGTCATTCTTGAGCGTTCGATCTCTTCTTCCCTCCTCCCTGTTCATCGACGTTTTTGCATGCAACGAGGTGCACTGCTCCCGCTAGGTTATCACCGTGTCAGAATACTTCATGATCGAACTGCGGCCTAGGATACACGGTATATAAGACGACCACTCAGAATCTCCTGCTTCAGAGTTTGCTCACTGTCCAATGGCTACAGATGAGGCCGAAGAGTTCTCCGAAACTGTCCCAGGAAGCCCGGCACCCTCTCTGTACTCATTCAATCCTTCAGTCGATGAACAATTCATGGTCAGCTTTTAACAGTGGCAGTTCCACCTCCATACACACTAACTGATGGTTGGACTAATACAGCTCCGAGAGGTTTATGGACGCACTCTGAACAGTCAAAACGATGTGTGTCTGATGGGTTTTCGGTCTTTTGGACTTATGCGGGGTCAGATATTAATATGCAATTCAATGTTATAGACTTATTTCTTACCAGCCGTGGGTGAATATTGACGAGAACGAAGGATTGTATTAACTATTGCATCATTGCATAGGATCAAGAAGAACACCGTCGTCTTGATCTGCAACACCGCATCTATACTATGACACTCAGAGCGTTATATCCTGCTGTGCCTTTGGTCCGCTGGGCATTGCGGCCTCGTCCTAGTGTCACTCCCGGCATCCTAGATGTCGGGACAGGTAGCGGAAGCTGGTAAGTAGTTGCTCTGAAATACTCGTCTTATTTCTAACGTCAGTGTGTACCAAGGGCCGTTGATATGGCCAAAGAATTTCCCCACTGCGAAGTTGTAGGTGTCGACTTGGTCCCTCCCCGAATTGAAGGGTTAGTGATCCGGACATTGTTACATATATGTCACTAGAACTGCTGACAAATTACGGTAGAGAGCTTCCTACGAACTGTCGGTAAGTGCCATTTCATTCAAATTCGTCATATTGAGCGTTGATTTTGACTGCTTCCTTCAAATGAAGGTTTGAAATAGACGACGTGCGTGTCCTCCGATCGGACTATACAAAATCTCGATAATGATCTCACAGGCCAACCTCGGGTTCTCTCACTATCGAGATTCTTTTGACGTGGTTCATGCTAGAGCAGTATCTGCTGGGGTAAGTAGTGACTTTCATGTTCGTGCGGATGTTAACATGCAACTTGATAAGATACGCGACTTTCCTCAATTTTTGAATGAGCTAGCGCAATGTCTTCGCCCTACGGGAGTGCTTCTCCTCGGCGATGGCGAAATGCAGCTATACGACGAACAAAAAAGACCGGTATCCTTCTCGGATCCTACCTCGTCTTGGACACACCGCATCTTCTTCGCAGGCTACAATGCCATGAAAAACAGAGGCGGGAGCATCGATTCGCCGTCTATGAGCCCGACATGGCTGAGAGGCATTAACTCTCTTACAGACGTAGGGTGGCACAAAGCGTTCATTCCCATCGGGCCGTGGATATATGGTGAGAGAATCTTCCTTGGAGTTTCCCGACCACATGGCTCTGATGGAAGACCAGGCAATGACAGGGAAAAATTGCTCGCTGAGATGCTGCGGACAAACTGTCTTGCATACATCTCCGGATTAGGACCTTTACTCTTAAGGTGCGAAGATCCTACACATCTGCGCACGAATCGTGGTCCTATCGTGATTGTTTCTGCAGCGAAGGGTATCTGCCCAAAAGTGTGGAAAATATGCAGCGCGAAGCCGCTTTGGAGCTTCGTGAACTGAAGGTCCACCTGTACAGTAGATGGAATTTTGCGTGGGCAGTCAAAAAGCCATGAGAAGACTCAACCTGGAGGAAGTTGTCAATCCCATAGTCATTTACCGGACTCGGAGAATATGTAGAGTAGTGTTGTATACTGAGTTCCCGGCAGTGAAATAAAGCTGACAGCCTACATTTTCTCCCCGTTTGACAGCGACGGGCATGAGAGCGTAAGTCAATTGGCAAGGCTGCCAGCTGCCCTTGTCACGACTGTAGTGGCCATCTGTTGCATAGCATGCGCGCTTGTTGCGGCAGACGCTGGAACTTGCCGACCAGCGCCGAGGAGGGATCTCTCCTGCCCGCGACCGTCTCAACTCACAACTTGTCGACAACGTTCATCGCGAGCGGTTGCGCTCATGTCTGCGCTCTCGTCTCTCTTTCGACCATTGCCCGCCACTCGTCGGGCATATTCAGTCTTCACCAAGCCTGGCGGAGGGCGTTATTTCAACTCGTCGAAACCACTCACTTCGGCGACCAATTCCTCCAAGGGCAAAGTCGAGTCATCGACAACGACGACCAATGGGGAGGTGACTACTACAGGCTCTGCAGTCGAGGAGGCATCGACGTCGCAGTCTCCGCCATCTGTCAATACCGAAGCGAAATCGATGAACATACAATCGCCACTCGGCCTCAATTTCACCCCATACCCTGTCCATCCACCTATCAATCCTCACGACCTCAAACTTCACCAGTTCTTTGCCCTGCACAGACCTTTGCTGACTGTGTCGCAGCCAGTGTCGTCTATATTTGAGTCGCTACCGACGCCTTTCACATTCCCTCCTGTCAAAAGCGAGACGGCGAACTTCGGAACCATCGATGACCCCCCAGAAGCCTCCGCGGAGTCTGATGCTGATGCAGCGCGTCAACTTGCGAGAGCATTGGTGGCTAACAGGGTGGGGGCTGCTTTATCATGGGAGACAACGTTGAAGCGTCTAGGACTTGATGTTACGAAAGGGCGAGCGGAGGAAGTGAGTCAAGCGGAGGCGGAGTTCCAGATCTACATGGATAGCACAAGGAGGAAACGTAAAAAAAAGATGAAGAAGCATAAGTGCGTACCCGTTTACGTGGCGGTTCCGAATATCACTGATTCAGGCTTGGTAGGCTGAAGAAGCGTAGACGAGTAGGCCTCATCCCTCCTCATCTTTGACCGTACGACTTACTTCATTTGGAACAGTTGTCCCGTCAGGCGCGTATCAAGACTCGGTGAAGTGGTTTTCTGCACATATTTTACACATCGCACGCTTTGTATTCGTTTGTTATGCATCATACGATCAACCTCGTATTCATTTCCAAATATCATGCCTGATCCTAGACATAACCTGTGCCAGGTGCACCCACATTCGCCGTGATACTTATTGAAGGTACGCACACACATCTATATCATCCGGCAACGATCTTGATAGTTTTATGGAAACTAGTTTCGACTAGAGTGACGTGAAGCATCTAGTCTCTTGTTGATTCTTTGAGTGCTAGAGAGATAACTGATGACCGTGGGGCGTGCCACTATCTCGACAGCATCTGTTAGCCTATTCACGGCAGCAGGACGCTCTAGCATCAGTCCGAAGCGCTCTCCTGGCCACGTAGAGGTACAGGTAAGCTATCGAGCAGAGACAGCACCTTTACAAAACTTTCTATATCTGACCGCTTCGGGGATTCTTCGTGAACGCGTAACCGCAGTGTTTGGTGGTCCGCCGTTTGCTTGCCATATTGCTGTTCTCCGGGAAGGTTCGGCACAATTCCTCCACTCGTGATGTTACTTCGAGCTGAACTCATCATTCCTTCGTGACCTTTGAACAAAGATGTCACTCAGGCCTATGACCTATTTCTATACTGCCCGCAGCCTTGTATCCGAGCGGCTGGTAGATCATCGCAGATTTTCATCACTGCAAGACCAATAAGGGCAGCGTGACAGGGGGTGCCGTTGAAGTATCGGGGGCTATCCTGTGTTTGTATGTCTGCTTCGGACATCTGCTGTACCCTGCCTGGCTTGCCTCGGTGAGTCAGGTTCTCCAATATTGTAGCTTATTCGCCGGGCTCAATCTAGATCCTCAGCTTTCTCTCCTCGGACAATATGTATCTGTCCGTGGATTTGGGCATTGCGCGCAGTATCGCCATGTGTATCTGCCTCTACTGCTGCCAGTTATGGTAAAACTCGCGCGCCCGCGTTTCTTGCTGGGCGGGAGGAAGCGGGAGAGGATGCTGTGAGTTATTATCTTGTATTCGCTTAGCCTACACTTGTCACTGGACACAGCCCTGGAACTCGATTCTTATAGTTGCATCACACGGGTGCTCTTCACCTTTATCCCTTTGTCCTCTTCCACTACCATCATCTCGAGTTCACAATGAGCAGACCACTGCCCATCCCTCTGTCAGGAAAACGCCCCAGTCCTCCTGCACGAAGCAACACCCCTAGCAGCAGTGGGGGTTCCCGTAGTAGCAGTGGAAACAGCATTCTGAGCGACGTACCAGATGGCGTATTCCGGATGGACTCCCTTTCTCATCCTAACAATGCAGCGACCAACGCCGCGTCCAACGATCAGTCCTCTGCTCAAACGCAACGCCTCTACGAAGTTCCTGTCACGCACAGTCAAAGATTTTTGGACTATCAGCGTACCCAGGACCGCAATATCAGATCACCACTGTCCTACCCTTCCCGCATTCCGCCAAGACGAAATTCATCGGGCTCTCTCCCTCCTCCTTACTCGACCTATCCCATCAACACGCCTAACCAAGGCAGTATCCCTCGTTCGTACGATGCGACACACCCCCCGGTGTATCCTCCGAGCAATGGACGACCGATGCAGAATACTCCCTCAACGAGCGCATCTCCCGCCCATGGCGGTGCTGTGCAGCCTCCTCCAAGCTATGCTCCCGCTGGCAACCTCAACGTCGCCCATCCGACAAGCCTCTCTTCACAAGACGGACAGGCAACGTCGCCCACACGACGTGGGCGTAGCGGGGCTGTGTATGTCGGCTTGTCCGAGTCTGCTCCTCCGTCTCGGCGCCGATCCAGGCGGTGAGACGACCACTGTGGGTAGTGTTCCCGCATGTGCTGTGTGAGTCGCCAAACGGTGTGAATACGACGAACTCAAGTCGTTGAAGCAGTGTCAGCAAAATCTGTCAACCCTCTCGCCACGCCACGCTTATATAGCATCCTTCTCATCACGAAGTCATTGTTTGTAGTATGCTCACCTTATTGTTATGTCTCTGTGGCGCTATCATTTCTCAGATCGTTGTCTACGTTCGTATTCAGTGTCTCGTTGCTGTTCATTCGGTTGTCAAGCATCCCTGTTGCACGTCTTTGTTATACCCAAGTTGTAGCACGTCTCCATCCATTGTCGTTCATACTGTAGACGGACACACATAGCTACTTGTCGCTCTCCGTCACAACAATCAGACTTCTTTTCTGATAACCTCAGATATACACACCATGCCCAAGGATCAAAAATCTGTTTCGGCACTCCTTGCACCGAGTGTTTAGCACCGACTCGATAACAGCAAGCTGCCGATGCTTGCAAAAGGGACTATATATTACATCCGGAGACCTAGGAATCTCCGGAAAGTGTTGCATGATACAGATTCCTTCCGTCCGGCCAGTCCGTGCATACGCATTGTAACAAATACAGGTTACCGTTCCGAATCGCTGCTACCTTGTGTTCTGAGGTGGTCATGATTTAAGCCAGCTCGAGGTATCTTTCCACTAGACACCAACCAGTTTAGGTGCGACCCATTCCCAGAGGCATGAAGAACAGAACGTACCTTCCCAGTTCGTCACAGCTTCGTTCCAAAGCTTTACTTCGTGCCGTCTTGTACCACCGTAATGGTCTACAAAATCGTTACCAAAGACGCTTTCTTCTCGTGCGATGCTCTCAGGACGCATCATCCTCTCTGTGGCCGCCTCTAATGAAGTAGGCAACATCTGGATCTGCAGCACGCAGCGCCATACGCCTCAGCCTTCCACAAAATGGAAACGCACGGATCAGGAATTGCACACACCTTTCCTGTCTTCCTGTCCTCTGGCGACAACTGGCTAATCGGCGGTCCGGGAAGTTGGAGTTGCTTCTCGATACCGCGGATGCCTAATGCGAAGATCGCGCTTATCGCGAAGTACGGGTTCATGTCCGCGCCGGGAACCCGAATCTCCAGACGGCTCGCGTAGGAAGGTACGGAGGGAGGGGCGATGATCCGAACGGAGGCAGCGCGGGAATCGTAGCCGTAAGTCACTGCGTTGGGAGCCCAGAAAGCTTCGCCGCCCACGAGTCGCTTGTATCCATTGATAGTCGGAACAAGCTGACAGAACATTTAGCATGGGAATTCAGTGGGTATTAGGTAGCATACAGTGGGCATAACTTCATTGAAAGGTTAGAAAAATTGAGAGCCGAGGTACGTGGGCAACTTACTATCAGGAAGGCCGTCAAGAACGCCCGCAAGGAACCATTCGCCTTGTTGACTGATGAACTTTGTCTCTTCGTTAGCCGCACCTTTTCTTCCAGTCTTCAGCTCGTCGTCAGAAACCGCAAAGATATTCTTGCCGTCTGCGCCTTTCATGGAAACATGAATATGGCTAGGACATGATGTATCAGAACCGTCCGCGTGTTTCTCATGCACAAGGAAACTGAACGGACCCACTACAGCCCGGTAACTGATTGCAACCCATCAGCTTTGGCGGAAGACCGCAGAAGATGCGCAGGAACTGACATTACCCCAAGGTTTCGCCATGAAGCTAGGAACGATGCCATACTTCATGCCGATGCTCTTCGCGGCGAACTTAAACAACTGCGCGTTGTCAGCCATTCTAAGAGCCGTGGTATATGCGAGCGCGGTCTCATATACTCCAGGACCGGTCTCGGTATCTGCAACCGAGAAGAGTAAGCGCAAAGGGAAGACGCTAGCGAGTTTTGAACGTACGGTGTCCTTCCAGTGGCACTTCAAACTTATGTGTTTCGTCGAAAAGCGCGGTGAAGTAGTCATTGTTGAGCTGTGTCCGAAGTAGGGAATACCCATGCACTGATTTGCGTCTTAGAGGCCAGTTTAACGAAGATATGGCACCACGTACTGCCGGAAGTCAGAGGCTGTAGTCCCATAAATTTCTTCTCGGCAACACTCTCCGGAGTCTCTGCGCCACAAGATAAGAACAAACAAAGAATACGAGGAATTCACCGCCTACCCTTAAATTGGAAGTACTGTGCAAATATAGTCAGTAAGTAATCATGTTGTGTGCGAATAAACCGGAGCAACCTCATATTCGCAGCCAGCATAGCAATGGAACCCTTTATCTTCCGCCCGGTGTACAACTTTCTTCAGAACGCCACGGGGATCTGCACAGATTGGTTCCTTGGTCTCGGGATCGAGGAAGGACACTAAGAAGAACGGTACGTTGTTCTCCCAGGGAATGCGACGGTAGGTCGTAAGATCTATGACAGCGAGCAAATCCCGATATCCATTCGCCCGATTCGATATGAGGAGTTCGTTGGGATACACAGTGTCGTGCATGTCCCATCCGCTATCGTGTTCGTCAGATGCTAGCAATTCATGCACACTAGAGCACTCACAAGATCACGCTACAGAACCCGAAACCACCGCCTGAGGCCGCGCTAAGGAATTTCTCCTTCGACTACGCGATGATATGAGCGTGTTAACAAGAATAGGAGTGACTGCTCGCACCATAAACTTGCCGCGCAGTACACCATCCGCTGTGTACGAAGATAACGTCAGTCCCCTGGAAACACAATTGGCAGCACAGATAATTCTGACCATCAATTCCTGACGATAATTTCATTAACAGATCACAGAAGAAACACGTCGGATCGAGCTCACCAGCCACTTTGACTTTTAAATCATCTCTTAGCAACTCCATCAGCTCACTGGTAGATGTCGGAGCATACTTGGTTGAAGACATGATGTATCTGGAACAGCGATGGGAATGGTACGTTCAACAATGTTATTTGCGGTGACCTTGGTGGTGGTAAGGGACAACCAGGAGAATTGGTGGAGACGTGCAGCCGTCATTCTCCTATCGGTCGAAACTGGATCGAAAGCAGCAGGAAATGAGCGCTTCTGATTGCCATCGCCTACATATCAAGCGCGCCGTTCAGTGGCACGTTGAACACGAACATCACGCGAAGTGTACAAAGATATCGTTCTATCTTGAGCTGTAGCATAGGAAACGTACGTGGAATTCATTGAGACGTGCATTTGCTTTCGAGGGAGGGAGAGAACTAAAGTATCGGCTTTCAGCGAACAATTTGGCTGGCCAATCAGGTCATCCGGCATGCCTTTTGCCTATCATAGTGCTCTCAAGACACCGAGACCTGTGACTGCTTTATCTTTTGCCAGCAACGATGCATTATCTGTAGGATCAGGTACGTTGCGTGCCGATAAGATGTCAAAATATTATCTGAATGTCTCATTAGATGATGGTTCTGTACGTCTGTACAATCTACCTTCCACAACCGTTACGCGAGCAATCAGGGGACTAGGATCCGAGATATCCTCCATTGAGTGGGCTACTTCACCGCAGAATGATCGGGGAGACATCTGGATTGCATGTGGAAACAAGGTAAATGCAGCGAAAACGACTCGCGATGTCCCTTGAACTCTATTGCAGGCGTTCTTCTTCTACGTGAACAACCCTACATGTTTAAAACTCATATTGGGGACAGAAGATGCCGTCTCAACTCTCACTCTTTCCACGGACGGCGACGACGACGTAAACGAGGTCAGACTTTCATCTACGCTGTGCATAGGGTAAGCTGACTAGGTTTAGGGCAGCTTAGTCTCAGCCCATCAAAACAACATCTAGCATTCAGTACCGACGGTGGAAATGTCGGTGTGGTCGATATTGCCGGAGGACATAAGATTGCCACCATGAAGACACGGCATATAAGCGTATGTCGATTGCTAGTGAGATCTTTACCTTTCGCAACTCACGTTTTGCGGACTCAGATCTGTGGATGCATCAAATTCATTCCCAACAGACCCGGTGAAATCGTCAGCGGTGGATACGATTCTGCTTTGCTGCATTCCGACTTCAGGCATGGCGGCCTTCTCTCGCGATATGACATCAGTGAGTGTCTGATGTACGATGCACGCAACCAACTCTGACACGATTTGCTTCTACAGCACCTCCTGAAACGCCTTCCATGTCGATGTCGTTTATCATTTCATTATCAATATCCCCGACAGGCATCATAGCCGCTACTCTTGCTGACGGTCGGCTTTGGGTTGGCACTGGAGGGGCCAAATCCGCCACATCTAGCAAGCAAAAATCGAAAAAGAGCCGCAAATGGGAAGGTCTACGTGCATCCGCGGGACGCTACAAAGAGGTCGCCATGGGCCCTGTCGTTGCGAGGTGCGTCTATCCGTTTACCCTGTTTAACTTGTCCATCCTAAACATACTGCGTAGTGCTTTTACGGACGGTGAAACCCTGTTGACTTGTACCCTGTTGGGTAAGTTAGCACAACACCAGATAACATACGACAACGAGAAGGTAGAGATCGAGACTACGTGGAATAGCGAGACGAAAGACTTGCATAAAGTCAGCGCCATCGCTGTCAGTGAAAAATGGCTTGCGATTGGGGGCTTTGATAAACATGACAAAGGCGTAGTTGAGATATGGTCCCCAACGGCTACGGTAGAGGTTGACTCAGTAGTCGCACGGGTGGAGCAATTATCAGTATCTGATACCCAAGCGTAGCTAGCACATAACTTAATAAAACCACCAATGACTACATCTAATCTTCATTGGGAGGGTTATTCTCAGGTTCCCCCTCACTCCTAGCCCGCTCTTCCTCTAATTGCGCTATTCTGATTAGAGCGGCATCACGTTTTTCTACCATCTTCCGGAGATACTCCTCGTCAGTCATCTTCCGCATGCCAAACACGATGAGTGCACGCTCCCAGAATGGCCGCTGAGGTTCTAAAGGTGTGATAGAGGGTGTGGATGAGGGCTGTGAAGATGGCGGGATGTGCCCGGGTTGACGAGACACGTATCGGACCCGCCATATCCGCAGCTCGTTATAGCCCAACTGCAGTATCGAACACAACAGACTGGCAGTGATCGCTCCGGGAACGATGCCTGGTCTCCCGCCTAAGACAAATGAGCGGGACACATCAATGGAAAATAGATGATGACCTACGTTTCCAGCCATTGAAGATGCTTCCAGCAAACGCACCACTTATGGCGGTGTCCGGCAGCTTTTCTAATCGCATCTCGCTGAACGTGGGACCTTCCAATAGCCCAGGATTTTTGGTTTGCACGTTCTGTATTTGCTCTCGCCGTCGTGCGAACTGACCACTGCCTATAGATATCAAAAGTAGCGGGCTGACCACATATTCCCGGAGACCTTCGGATTGGGCATGAGACAGTTTCGGAGCATTCGGATAAGTATAAAGACTCACTGAAAAACGTCGCAGACACGATACCGCTGTTCAAAGCAGCAGAGCTTGCGAGAGGCCCGATAGGTTGCTTCCTGAGTGTACCGTACAGACTACACAGAGTCGCGGATGATAGGCCTGTCGGGAACGCGAACGTGGTTAGTCGAGCCCTGCAAGCATTCCGATGTCACGTAGACGAACTCGCATGTTATCACTGTGCCCCGGGCGACATTGACAGGTGCATCGGGGTCCATTGCATGGTCAGCGTTGTGCGGAACAAGCAGGTCGCGCGCTTATGTTCACAATATTCCCACCGTCAGCGTGATTTGTCTGAAGACGGGCCTCAAAGCGAGCGATTTGGAGTGGACGTGCAGGCGACTCAACGAGCCGATTGAGAAGCATATACTGTGATAGAGAGTGCAAGGTGATATGACTGTAAATCTACAAGGTATCCTTGACGAAACCCAAAGTACCCAACGACGCCGCAAGCAGCTCCATCACTCGCTCGCTCTCCACGCGCTGCACTCCTTGCAGCCGCTCCATCGCGCCCAGCAACTCGGAGTTCGCGACCAACACGTCCCCGTGCAGGCGGAGGAACACATTCTGGAACGCCTGCACCGCCTCGAAGTCGCGATGCGACCGCAGCCGCTGGATCAGCGCGACCAGGAAGAGCTGTTGCGCCTCCAGAGTGACGAGCGCGCGGATCTCCAGGTCGATGGCCGCCGGGGAGAGGGTCTTGACGTACGAGTAGAAACCCTCATCTGATGTGTCGCAATCGATTAGCTTTCGAGTGTTATGCGACGACCAGTCGTTGAAACTCACAGTCACCATCCTGATCCTCGGCAGCGAGCTTCTGGTAGAACACGCTCTCGGATGACGCAGCCGCTCTTTCCAGCCGTCTTGATGGTTTTTTGCTGGTCTTGTCCTTTTCGGCTTGCTGGACATCAAACCTGGCATCGACGCCAGGCAGTGTGGGTAGAAAGAACGGCGCCTTCTCTGGCGGCTTTGGGGGTTCTTTTGGTTTATTGCGTTGCTACAAGGCGCTCAGATGGGAGTCCATGAAGAGGAACGGATCACACGTACATGAATGACCTCGATATTGAGTAGTGTCTGCCATCTCGTGCGTGGAAGGAGCGTTAGCGTGATAAGGTCGCCATCTAGTTGAGGTGGCGTGGTGAACACATCCTTGGGACCGTCTTCCACTGTCAAAGCGGCCAGAGCATCCAAGGCTACGGAAAACAGTCAGCTACTCATCTCAACCAACAAACCTCAAGGCATACCTTCTTCCTCGGCTTCGCCTTGCACCGACGGTAAGGCAACATCTGCAATATCGTCTTCCACTATGCCATGGAAAGACACCTCAGTATATTGTGCTCGGTTGGCCCTAGCCAAACATCAGTTCAATTCTTGCGATCGGTCAGGAGCAGGTCACGAACTCACCAGAGATATACCCCAACACTATCCATGTGTGCAGTCGCAAGGAAGTCATTTGTTGGCGAGAATGCTACGCTGGTAGCGATGCTCGCTGTACGGAACGCGTCGATGAGCCGCCCTGTGGGTATGTCGAAAGTCCGAATGACAGAATCCAGCGCTGTCGCAATGAGCCACCGTGCATCTGGTGAGAAAGTCTGGCATGGGTGGACAGTCAGCCGCTTGCAAACGCGTAAAACGCAACACATTGAACACGTACCACATCCAGCACCTTACTGTGGAATCCACCAAACTCCCTGACCACCCGGCGCGTCTCGATGTCCATTACACGGACGACATGGTCATCGCATATCACAGCGAGCAAGCCGCTATCCCGGTGCAGAGTAAGTGATACCGCAGAAGCTGGTAACACCGCAGTGTGTTCCAAATCCGCAGTATGGAAGTTGAAGAACTGGAAGATGGGTGAGAACAAAGAAGCCGCGCAAGAAGAGGAGACTCACATTAATAGTGCCGTCCTGCGTGCTAGCGATGACGACTCTGTTCAGAGCATCGCTCGCCAAGCCGGTTACACAACGCTGTTTTTGCTTTTGTTGTGCAGAGCCGACACGCTCGGCAACGACGGGTGGCGGGGGGCCCACTTTAAAAGACTTGCGCAGGATGCCGGACTGCATGTTGTACATATGGATCGCGCCAGTCGACGACGACGCTATGCCGAAATTACCACAAGCAGAAACGCATACAGCCTGACAACAGAGGGAGAACGATCAGCAAACTACGCATGTGTGATAGTCACGCTAGTGACATACCTTGACCGCACCGGTCACTGTACCTCGTTTGCTCTCGGTCGCCATCGACAAGGCGTATTTCCCTAGCTTTTTGTTTTGCATCGACCAAGTCCGCGCGAAAGTCTCATCTGCATGGCCAGTGACAATATCGTCCCAGTCCTTCGACCGTGTCGTGCAATATGACAGCGCGACCACCGGAGGGAGCTTCAATGATGCTATCGGTATTGACAAGTTTGTCGCCTTCTTTGCCAAAGAGCCTGAGCAGGTCGAAGCGAGGGTAAGCGTGCGCTCTGGGGACAGGAAAGACTATGATAAAGTACCTTGACTGAGCTCGAAACTTCGTGAGTCTCTGACAACGCTCGTGCACCGCAAACTGCGGTCTGTTGAAGCGGTTAGCAGCTGTTTACCGTCTTCACCGTAGTATCTGATGAGGTGCGGTGGCGCATGGTGTCCAGAGCGGAACTTCAGCAGGCGTGGTGGTGCAGTCGGGGAATCGAACAGCCATTGCTATTACAGACGGATGAGCATGTTTCGGACAAAACGACGAAGTGAGATGTGCACCTTCACGCTGTTGTCTTCGCCCGAACTTATCAATAAGGGTTGCCCAGGTACCCATTCCACGGCAGTCACGGCGCCATCGTGGGCACCTCGGACCACGTGGAGTAGGCGTCCTCCCGCGTTTAGGTCCCATATAGCGATATGGCCGTTAGAAGAGGCAGATGCAAGTATTGGATGGCCATCTGTCGCGAATGAGAACATGTGAGTGATCAAGAGGGAGGATTGTGCTCACCGCTTCTAAAACTCAGAGCTCGTATTGGACCGTCTTGCATGACCATTCTCATGAGCCTTTCGTCCGTGCGGATGTCGTACACTGAAATCTCTCCGGTGGCAAAGCCAATGCCAATTACGTCTATGGCAGACGACTGTGTCATGCATGTAATTGCAGTGTTACCTGCAGAGCTTCCAGATGGTGCGGTCAATAAGGATGATACGGGGAATGAATGGATACAGGTTCTGCACATATCCCGCATTAACACTAAGATAATCAGAATGAAGAAATGAACGCACTGAGTCCTGATGTTCCAAAGTTGCATGCCACCAGTGCTACTCGCAACCAATACTTTATTGAGATATGTAGCAGGATGAAGGATCGAGGTTGCCGTAAATCCTGCATCAAATTGAACACTAAATTGGAAAACTGAAACCGTTTGCGTAAGTCTGCGTTCGTAAAGCATGCAATTGTATGCTCACCGCCCTCCGCTGTGTCCCAAGCCAACATCCGACTTCCATCCTCAGTCAAGGCCAGTATTTGAGTTCCAAAGACCAAGATAAATGACAAAGGCGAGCCCAAAGGATTTGAAAAGCGTGCAACCTGCCAGGAATGAGTGAACCGAAGCGTGCTAAAAGGACTGTGCGCACCTCTTTCCCTCGGAGATATTTTATGACGTCTGTACCAGCGGAAACCCAGATGGCCTTGCCATCCATGGCCATACAGGTGATCTGGTCAAGCAGATCGGGGCCTTATGATGCAAGTAAGTCAGGAAATTGTAACGTTGCACACTTATTGCACTACACTTACGCACCGACGAATTGAAGGGTCATCTTGCCGCCCTCCCACATGGCCCATGCCTTGCCAAGACATGTCACCAGATGCAGCGAGGGTCCCGTGGTAGATCCCTTGTAGGAGCGTGTCTGGAGAACGAATGGGACATGGTTCGTTATGAGACCGAGAGCGCGGAAAGGCGCGAAGAGGCGTGGTTCCTTCGCGGCAGGTTTCGTGGAGGGCTCGACGCGGACCCGTTTTCTTGGTGGTGGGGATGTTTCCTCGCCGTGCATGTCTTGGATGACGGCGACCATGGCATGGACGACGGCAAGAGTGCAGAAAGCGCACAAGCGCTATGGGCGTCTGTCCAAAATTTCGGACGCGCGCCAAAGCTCATAGACACCCGCGGGAGGGTTCTGCGAGAGGTGGTCCGTGCGCGGGCTGGGGGAGTATATAAGGGAGGGTGTGACCAGTCGAATTCTTCATACTTACCTTGATGGCACAGACCCCTTCATGGACCTCGGTCTGTGGGCCGTGGGGGCCACTCATAGCACGGCGACCTTGTCCTCAGGGGGATCCTGCGGTTTGTATGGGCTTCGGCTCATGCACCGTCTAAATATTTTCCTGTTCTGCTTCGGCCCTCGGGCTGGGCAGGCCTTATTTTTTGTCCTTAACTCCTCCTAACCCTAACCCTGATAACTACATACCCTAGTAACATCAAAGACTTGTCCGCTGAGTTAACAGTCAAATTTAATATATGAACTCCTGATCGTGCGCTCATCATCAGCTTCAGTGATGCATCTTGCACAAAACCGGTACATGCACCCACCGACGTCGTGTCGCGCAGGCAAGGCTGCATGCGTGGTCAATCTACAGAGATAGTTCACATCAAGTCTACTTGTTGCCATCATCCGGGCGTGTTTGTTTGTTCAGTTGCTCATCTGGACCTCCGTGATCATACCTTTCAAAGGGAGACCCAGGGCTTGCGTACCAGATGCGTACCTGTTTTGTTCGTACTGCTGATGCGCGGGCTGCCCACCCCTGCGCGGGGCTATACAGGTCATCGCTTGGTTGCATCTACTACCAGCCCTCATCAGTGTAATGGTCAGTACACCGGATTCAAGGAACAATTCACTGCCACTCAAGGGCTTCGGTCGCCGGCTTCGCTTACCGTCTCGATGACCAGGAAGGCGCATTCTAGCTCTCGTTGGTGGGTAACGGTAACGCGACACTGCTCTGGCAAAGGTTGCTAGCACGAAATAATCATTCTCGCAGCAGATTCCCTCCGTCTCGGAACGATGCTCGAGGACAGGACAGCGCTGTTGCACTCAGCTTATCAGCTAAGATATCGCCCCGCCCTGAGCAAGATCCGTGAAAGATGTCAATAGATTCAAGCGGCTGTTGAGCAATACAAGGCTGGACGTGTAGGTATAAGTAGTTTGAGGATTGTGCTCATTTTCGTCAGGTCTCTACTCTCAACCCTTCAGCCCCTGCATCCCTTTCGAGCCCGGTTGCTCATTCGTCTTCTACTTGCGCTCGGCCGCACCTTTTAATCACTTCTATCCCTTTACGACACACGCTTTTTGACAAAGCTTCGATATGCCTGCCTTCAACGCTCTCCTCACTACGCTCTCCCTCGCTCTCCTCGCTGCGGCGGGACCCACTCACGTTCAACGTGCCGCCTTCACGCTTCAAAATGGATTGGACGCGCAGGCATTAAACGCGAAGTTCGCGTCCTTGACTGCATCTTCGCCATGCACTGCTGGAGAGTCCGCCTGTGTCAATGGTGGCTTTGCACAGTGTGTCAACGGTCAGTTTGAGACGACGCCCTGCGCGGGCGGCTTGACCTGCGTCGCTCTTCCGTTGGTCAACTCTCCGGGAACGAGGTACGTAGGATTACACCAGTGCAAACTCAGCACGCACACTAATCATGCATCTCCAGCATAACTTGCGATACCATCGCTGATGCAAACGCCCGTATTGCTGACACTGGAGCTACTGGTGGTCTCAGCGGCCGCTCTCTCGAAGCGTGAGCCCTTTGCGTTCACTTTGTTTTCTGTACCTCTAACCATCTTGTTCAAACAGTCGCCAAACCGCTCCTCCGGCATGCGCCGCAAAAGCGAGCAAGCGCTCTGAGGCCAGCAAGCGTTTCGCGAAGCCCTCCATCGCCAAGCGCATCGCGCAGGCTGACCTGCCTGCCGTCGCGCAGAGCTGGCAGGACCTCTGCCTCGTCAGCGGCGGCGACATCGTGACCAACAGCCCGTGCGTCACGCTCGCGGGCATCAACGGCATCAACGCTCTCCTCGCGAACGCGGACCCTTGCGCGCAACAGGTGAACGCGGATGCGATGATCGACTTCGCGAAGTCCCCCGGCATCGTGAACGAGCAGGCGCTCATTTCGAACGCCATTGCGTACGCCCAGCACCCGCGCAACGCCCTCGACATCAACGGTGTCACGCCCTCCACACCGTTCTGCCAGAACGCGCCGAAGAACCCTGAGTTGAACGGTGTGTTCCACGCGCAGCTCGATGGTGTCAACCCTGGACTATTCGGCTCTCCCGCTCTCGGCGTGTTCCCCTTCGGTCAACGTAAGTGTTGAACTGCTGTTATATCATGTCGTTGTTGCTAATTTCTTTCTGCAGCCGGCACATGCCCATTCGGCCAGACCCCGGATGTTGATACTTGCACTTGCAACTGAGCGGAGACGCCTCTCATGAATAATGACCTTCTGGGCTATCTTATGTCAGATAATTTGTCGCAGAGATTTTTTGTTTATTGTCGCAGGGGTTTGGGTTGAGATGGCCTCCTAATGAAAAATATTTTTGCATGGCACCGAACTTGCGTGATGAACAACTGCGGTATAAGATAGATCACACACAGTATGATACATGTCCTGGACAGGATGGATGAACCAGCAGCGGCGTGAACATGTACACGCACTTTCCCAAAACCACATTATCGTAGTGAATCGAACGTGATGCCCGTCAAGATTGTAGCCGTACGGATCTACAATTGATTATGTACGCGTGAATACGGGTCCTCGTATGTGGCAATACCGGGCTCGCATCATGCTGCATTACCTTCGATGTCGTGCTCCTCGTGATCAGAGAGATTTAGCCTTCGTGCGTAGTAAATATAAGTTTCAGTCGGAACATCGCACCGTGTACTAGGTTATTCCTCCCATCTGTTCGTATCTGCATACTTGATGGGTGATGCGCCTCGGACGTTGACCGTCACTATGACACTGCATTGCGATGATTGCACCGACCACTGCGGGATCGCCTCCGAATCTCAGTGATTCAACGGATCAACACCTTCCGTCGTTGAATAAGCTCTGCACTACTTGTTCTACACCGCACCAACAGTTAGTGTGACCGTAAGTAGTACCGATACGGCAATACGGGTGTACGTTTGCAATGGGGGCGGACTAATAGAACAGAAGGATGAACAAAATAAGTTCCTCGAGACGCTTCTCTGAGATGGTCTGTTCTTACCAGATAACAATCGAGCAAGATGGCATGGATGGCTGATACAAACCAAGATGCCAAGTTATACATCAAGGTGAGATGGTTGCTGTTATCAGCATGCGGCAGCCGGACAGATTGTGCTTGAGCCGACAAGCTGTCAGAAAATTGTACGGCCACCGGCTGCCATTGACCTATAAAATGACCTTCAGCTCTACGTGTTTCCTCAGGTTGTTGTTCTTGCAACCCACACACATCCGTTTTTGAGCCTGGTGCTCCTACATCGCGTCGCTTTTCCTTTCTGCCAGTTCGCGCTCGGTCGCCACTTTTTCGCTGATACTCCCCTTCACGCACACCTGCAATGCCTTCCACATCCGCTGTCCTGTCCGTCCTGGCGCTCGTCCTCGCCGCGAGTGCGAGCCCCATGGCCGAGAAACGTGCTGCATTCACATTGCAGAACGGCCTCGACGCTCAGGCGTTGAACGCACAGTTCCAGACCTTGAGCGCGACCTCGCCGTGCACTTCGGGCCAGAATGCGTGCATTCAGGGAGCGTTCGCGCAATGCGTGAACGGTCAGTTCGTCAGCTTCCCGTGCTCGGGAGGCTTGACCTGCGTCGCGCTCCCTCTTGTGAACTCTCCAGGAACGAGGTCAGCAAGTTGATTGCATGAATAGAGCGATTGTGATATTTACTGCTTTCTACTGCAGCATCACATGTGATACTGAAGCCGATGCTGCGACACGGATTGCAAACACCGGTGCAACGGGAGGTATCGCGGGAAGGTCTCTTGAATCGTGGGTCATTCTCTAAGGCTCTCGAATGATGGCATTCAATAACATTCTGTGTTTGAATAATCAGGAGAGCGTCGTTCACGCTTCAAAACGGCATTGACGCACAGAACCTCAACGCACAGTTCGCGTCTCTGACTGCAAGTTCGCCTTGCACACCTGGCCAGAACGCATGCGTTGGCGGTGAATTCTCTCAATGCGTGAACGGGCAGTTCATCAGCTTCCCATGCGCAGCTGGTTTGACTTGCGTCGCGTTGCCACTGGTGAATTCCCCGGGAACAAGGTAAGCAACGCAAACTACAAGAATTTGAGTCAAGCTTATCTTTATCCAATTTTACAGCATTACCTGCGATACTGAGGCTGATGCTGCTACTCGGATTGCGAACACTGGTGCGACGGGCGGTATCTCTGGTTAAATTGAACGTGTGAGTATCAATATTCAGGCGTTCCTTGTTCAGTAACTCACCGTGCATGCAATAGTGGATCAATTATTGTTAGTAATAAAATTACAAATGAATAAATGTGTCCACGAGTCAATATAAACCATGTTATACCAAATCTATGTGACATATGATAGCAGGAGGTAGCGTGCATCCTTGTGCATCGCCGTTGGAAGCAGCGTCATGGTGCTGGATGATCGAGGTCCGCGGACAAGCAACACACCAGTGCGCTTGGCGCCCGTCATCGCGGTAACCGGTACCACATAGCGCTAAACGACTTGAACTGTAACTTCCACCCCTTGACTCGTCTGGAAAGTGTGACTGGCATGAGAGAGTATGACTGACCAACGTCTCCTCGTGCAGATTGCGTCCTACAACACAAATTTACAGGCCGAACGCGGATTGCCTCAAGATCTTGTGGACTGGTTGGCACCAACCTTGCAGGTCTCCACGTTTCTTGCTCGAGAACGTAGGGCTCCAGATATTGTCGCCGTTGGCTTCCAAGAGCTCCTCCCTCTTCATCTTGGACGTGAGTAGCCTGTCTATATACTTGGGTGGCCCTCATCTGGTTGCAGTCTCGGGATTGTCCGGCAAGGTCATTGAGAGCAGAAATGCCCTCATCCTTTCACAAATCGAGGAACACGCTCCAAACAAAGAGAAATACACGTTGATAGCAAGCGTCGTAAATGTGGGCATCGCGCTGCTTGTGTACGGCAGGGACGACGGGGTTGGGCGTGTTGTGGAGGACGTTCAGACTCAATGGACAGGTTGCGGGCCAGCCTTCATGGGAAACAAGGGTGCGGTAGGCGTGCGGTTTCGCGTCCCAGCAGAAGGCGGTGGAGTAGGGGAAGTCTTTACGTACGTAAGAACACATGTACTTCCAGTATTCTTGACGAATGCCACTTGTCGTAGCTTTGTATGTGCACATCTCACTGCACATGCACACAAATGTGCCCGGCGCGTGCAGGACTTCCACCATATCGTCGGGTCACTTCTATTTCCACCACTACCTGGATCAGATTCTGCGTCACCAACCACAATATACGCTACCTCTCACTTGTTCTTCTTCGGAGATCTCAACTTCAGAGTTAGTATCCCTCCTGAACACGCGCTTGCGAAGACACAATCAGGCACTGAGGCTGCGCAGATTCTCGACGACGAACTTGTGCGCGAAGGCCTCAGAGACGACGACCAACTCGTTGTGGAACGTGACCAGAAGGGTAGCTCATTCATCGGGCTACGAGAAGGCGACTTCTGGAAGTTCAAGTGCAGCTACAAGTATAAGCTAGGTGAAGTTGACAAATACGAGTACGTCCGAACGTTTCTGCCAAAATGCATACAATTGACCGAGTATTTCCTTTCCTGTGATGCTCAGTTTGAAGCGCAGCCCCTCCTGGACCGACAGAATAATGTACGCCACATACACTGACACTCCAAATATCCCTGCGGCATCAAACATTCTCAACGCTCTGTATACTTCTATACCCTCCTACACTACATCTGATCATGTAAGTTTTAATATGTATGTTCTCTGACTTGTGTGGTCTCACATCTCCGGAATAAGAAACCTGTCGTGACGCTCTTGTTACTTCCGCCTTCCCTCCCCAATGTCACATCAAGTCCACCTGTCCTCAAGCTGCCCCAATCTTACAGGCCACAGCCAGATGCCTACGCGACACTGAAGCGATACACTGGACGTTCGTTAGATAGACTCATTGGCTATTGCTGGTGGCTGCTCACGCTGCTCGGGGCTGGCTCTGCCATCTTCGGCATCGGGAACTTCATCCTCGGTCTGGGGATATGGTGGAGGAATAAGGCTTCTGCATCGCCTACGGCCGCTTAATGTGGCGTCGAATAACGGACTCGGACATTGTTACTGTCGCTTACTAGTACAAGCTGTGTATGTGTGTGATTTGCTAAGTTATAGACTAACACTATTGGTACTTTGAAGCAAGATGCTGGGAAGGAACATGAGATGCAAATACATGAGCACAGGTGAATGGAAGTCATGACTGGACGTGAGATCTCTTCTATATTGGGAGAACACCGTCACGATCTAGGCGAAGACGGTTTGTTGTTGACTTCGTCAACGACGATGATAGGGATGTCTGTGGCGAGAAGCGCGTCTTCTCGCTCACTACCTTCTACAGAGGGGACGATGGCAAGATCTTCGAGGTCGTCATGATCTTCTTTCGGCATGCGTACAAAAGCGAGGATGACGAGCGCCACGGTGACGGCTACCGCCGCGACGAAGAATATAGCGGCAGGGAAGGTCCCCGCAGTTGTCATAAATGTGATTCCAAACAATGCGGGACCAGCAATCTGTGAACTGTGGGAACAAAACGGTGTTAGCATAACAGCGGGCAAGATTATGACATATGGCGAATCACCATAAGGCCTGCACGACGGCTAACGCGCCAAACAACTTGCCCGACTCTTTCCCTCCCTGTTGCGTGTATAGACCGAGAGCGACGCTTTGGATGGCAGGAGAATAGCCAGAGCCGAAACAACCGATCATTGTGAAGATGGTGTAGAGCGGTGCGTTAGGCGCGAAAGCCATGAGGGTATAGGCAACGACCTCGATGGCGAGTGAGACTTGAGCAAGCGAAAGGTCGAATGAGAGAAAGCGGACATCCGGCTTTGTAGGCGTAGAAGGTTCACCCTCTTGAGCGGAAGTCGAAGGAGAGTCCGGCTGTAAAGGATCATCTGGTGATACTGAGAGCTGGATAGCGGGTTTTGGCTTCGGTTTGAGAAGTTTGATTACCACTGCTTTTGATCAATGATTGTTCAATGACTGGAATGTCACACTTACATGGAAGGATAGCAGTCAAGTAGATGGCTCTGGTGAAGCCAATGATAGTCAACCAGTATCCGTTCTGTCCGCATGTAGTTCAGACAGTATACAGGACATGCAATCAAGGCTACATACCTGCTCTGACGTCCAACCAAAGACGGCAGATGTATACTGGAACTTATAATTATACGAACCCTATAATGCACAGTTAACGGCGTAGGTTATAGATTGCTACGCGGCCGACTCACGAAGATGAGGAGAGAACACCCGAAGCCGATAGCGAGCAGGACCAAATTCCAGTCCCGTTTAGGCCGCTTGAGCGGATTGGAGTTCTCAATAACGGCTTGTGGATAGAATAAGGACAGCGGAGTGAGGAAGCCGAACAACTTCTTAAATGAAGCCCAGAGGCCCCGTTTCCGCGGCGTCCTGCTCGCTTGATCCAAAGCATCATTATGGAGGCGGCGGGACTCCATCATACGACGAAGACTCAAAGACTCCGGGACGACGGTGGCCACTGCAGCAGCAAAAAATAGATGTCCAGCGGTGGCGATGTAGAAGACCGTCAAGGGGGAGCCTGTGAGATGGGTGACCACACTGCCAAACGTCGGGCCAAGGCCGATACCGATAAACATGAGCCCCATAATGAGCGAGAAAATGCGAGACCTGCACGGGCATATCGTTATACCAGTGCTAACAACTCAGATAGTGTATGAGTGTACCTGGATCCGGCATCTGTGCAGTCTGCTACGTATGCGTGGATGGCGGCTGTGCATGCAGTCATGCCTGCAAATGATCATTAGTAGCATGTCGCAGACACGAAGAGCATGCACAAGAGAATTACCTCCCAGTAGTCCATCGAGCACTGGCCCGATCAGGATGAACCAGTACCCGCCTGGTAGGACTTTATGATAGCGGGAGACGAGCAGAAAGCTCACGTCAGTCATCAACAGACCGAAGATACAGTAGCTCAAGACACGAGTTCGCCCACGACGGTCGGAGAGCTAGCGTACGTTTGAGTCGCATGATACCAAAAGAGCGTCGCGCAAGCGGCGTACCGAGCCCCACCATGCAGTGGTCAGACAGCTGAGGACGCCCAAAGAGGTGGTCATGGCCATGCTGAGCTTCGCGACCTCTGCTTCCACGACAGGGTCCGATGCGCAGAGCCGTCTCTCATCTATTGTCCCAACTTAGTGCAAGTGATGTGCTGCATGCTAAGCGAACTCACTTGGAGTCCCGAATCCTATCGCTGATCTGCCCATGATAGAAATGTCGGTGTCGTTGCCCCTGCCAATGGTGTATTCTGGCCTGTGCACTTCACAGACTATCTGTGTGAATATCTCAATCTTAGGAGCTAGTGTAGCACCCGCAGCTGCCGCTCCGATAGGAATGAACACCAACAACCTACCAGCGCCGTCAATCACACGATCAAACTACGGACTGCACTATTTTACACTCACCACATTGGTGAAGGCCGCTTGTACCATGGTAGCGTCTTTCGCAGCTCTACCGAAGAGGCGTCGCTCTCGCTATCACCATCGTCCCCGTCCCCGTCTCCGCTGTTATCCTCGAACAACGGGCCTTCCTCCTGGCGATGCTGAGGGTGCACAAGCTCATGCAACAGCTCAGTCGCTTGCTCTCCGATAGGTCCGTCAGGTAGGATCAGGGTCTCTGGGGAGGGAGCATATGCGACAGACACCCTCGAGGAATTTCTCGAGTTGCGCGGCGGCCGCGAAGACGCGCGAGAGCCGTACCGCGTCTGTGTACGAGTGTCCGGCCTGCTTGAAGACAACTCCCTCGACACCGGAGTCGAGTCGGACATGGCTGGTAGTGCAGCCTCTGGTGTGGACGCGGTTAAAAGAGGATGGTGGAGGTTATGAGGGATTTGAACAGGGGTGCATCAACGGCGGCAACACGCGTGAAACAGATGTGTTTGGAGAGGTTTGGAGGCTAGCTGGAGAGGCAGCAGGCGTTCCACAAGCAAAGTCAGCCCCAGCGTGAGATAGAACGACAGGAACACGGTAATTCCACATGTCATCAGGGAACTCCCAGGCCTGCCGCATCCACATTGCGCAATCCCTTTCCCGAGACTCCGGGCTGCAAATCAGAGATAACGGAAGCAGAAAGGTGTGTCTAGAAATGCTTACCAACATATCATCGCAGCCCAAGCTTTCTCGATATCGTTAGGGTCGTCTGCGCCCGCAGCTATCGTCGAGGCTGATTACTGCAAGCTACTGCGTGTCGTAGTTGTTCGTCCAGAGGCGTCAAAGCTGCCGAATCGTCGAAAATCATGATCGGTACATATATTCGCCGCACGCAGTTATTGATTCACCGCAGATATCCATATCGAACCTTACGTTCAGAGGTCGTGCGCTGGCACGCTATGAGAAGCATGTTTTCAGGGAGCTATTTCGTGGCTTGGCTGGTTCAGAGCGGCCAGCAAACTTGGAGAACCTCAAGCAACCTCGCGGAGAGAGCTTGGGGGCGATAAGATTAGATCGTTCAATCCCGAGGTCTCGGAGATCCAGCACGCTTTGCCGCGACCGCCCTACTCCGAGTTGGATTAATGTCCATTGTCCAACTTCGTTCAAACGTACTCGAACCGGGTCTGCTCTCGACGTACACGCCCTCTTAGTCTCAGCGTCGCACTGAAGGTCGTGGACATGGCTACCGTTCTAAAGACCCGAGGCATCCAGTCATGGTGACTCGTGACTGGACTCATGGCAATAGGAAGCGCACGTACTTTCCACGAGGGAAGCTGCGCCATCTGAGGAGTTTGTTCTCTGCGCAGAGGGTGACGCGTTCTTTGCTCTTTGGCCTGATTGCATACTCTCACTTGTCAAGGGCCTCAAGACTAGACACTTGGTAAACCAGGGAGTAACAAGATATGTCAGCACCCGAGCCAGCACGCCGCAAGTCTTTCTACCCGCTCGAATCCGATCCACAGCTGTTCACTGAACTTGCACACAACCTGGGAGTCTCGTCGTCACTTGCATTCCACGACGTCTTATCCATCGATGATCCCGAGCTCCTCGCCTTCATCCCATGTCCAGTGTACGCACTGGTGCTGTTGTTCATAAGGACGACGGGCGTGTATGACAGGCAGAAGGAGGAAGCAGAGGCGAAGAGGGAGGATTACACCGGTTCAGGCGAAGACGAAGCGGTGGTGTGGTATAAGCAGACCATTTACAATGCTTGTGGTCTGTACGGCATCCTTCACGCCGTGTCGAACGGACCTGCTCGAACGTACATCAGTGAGCAACCGCAATAATCTGCAGTCCCTTCCTCTCGGGGCTGACACTACACTTGACATCCAGAGGATGATTCTGTCTTAGGACATATTCTCAAGGCTGCTGTACCACTTGCACCTGAGGACCGTGCGCTCGTTCTCGAACAGTGTCCAGAGCTGGAAAGCACACATACCGCCATAGCGCTGCAGGGACAGACTGTTCCTCCAGAACATCCTGACGCCATCGTTGGGCATCACTATACTTGCTTCGTGAAGTCGTCGAAGAACGGACATTTGTACGAGCTGGATGGCGACAAGAAGGGCCCTATCGATCTCGGGCCCATCTTGAGCGAAGGAAACCCAGATGATATCCTGAGTCGCCCGACTCTGGATGCTGTCCGCGAGTACTTGCAACGTGATGGGCATACCAACTATAGCTTGCTGGCGTTGGCAAAATCGCCGGCGGACGATGCGTAGCCAATTTATATCACTGTATACGGATTGAATACAACGTAAGCAAGCCACTATATTCAGCACATCTCCCGGTATGTATGTGCAATCAACCTTGTTAGCAACTAGTGCAATGATGGCCGCGGGTGTGGGGACATGACAGCCTGCCATGGCCATGTTGCAACGTGTGGCGTGGCCTAACACGTTGAGTGGCACACAAAGCAAGGCCAATCTAAAAGGCGCCTCCGAAGGTACATAAACAGACGTGAGTCGCTACTACATTGATTCTCCCATCCCCTCAAAGCTTACCTCTCTCACCACACCAAGAACCTCCATACATCTGCATCCACAATGCCGCGCCCCGGAGAGCCAGTAGTCCGTGAAAAGATCTATCATGAAATTGGAGACGACGACACTCAAGACGTGCCTGGCCGGTCGCGCATGACCATGGAAGACTACATCAAGTGGTGTGAAGAAAGGGGGTTGCCTTGTAACGTGACACCGACAGAAGACCTTCAAGATGTGGAACCAGAAGAAATTATCTTTCATTCGCCGCTCTTCCCGGCAAGCAACGACTTCGAAGGCAGCTGGGCGACCGTCGAATCTGTCCGAATGGCTCTTCATGAACCGTACCCTGTCCCTCGAATGCCACTCCTTTTCGACATCAAGGAGTGCGGGGACAAAGGCAAAGGGATGTTTGCGAAAGTGGACATTGCCCCCGGATTTGCCATTCTCTTCGAGCATCCCGTCATTTTGGTGCTGAGAGCCATTCGCGGGGTTCCCAGCGGAACGATTTTCAAGCTTTTGACAGAGCGTCTTCAGCCCAGTCTCTTGCAGCAGCTCATGGCCTTGTCCAATTGCAAGACGCCTGAGGAAGCAGGTCCCGTTGAGGGCATTCTGCGTACGAACGCATTCATGGTTGAACTAGATGGCGGGACGATCAAAGATTGGCGCGACCATTCTGCTGTTTTCCTCCAGATCAGCCGTTGCAATCACAGGTACAGTGACGTATCTCGTTCAGCCTGAATATCCCTTACTGATATCATTAATGTTGCCCCTCCTGCAGCTGTAGTCCGAATGCCTCGTACAAATGGGATCAGCACACCTATTCCATGCGTCTGTTTGCTATCCGACCTATCGCTGCGGGCGAAGAGATTACCATCACTTATACTAGCCTGGAGGCTCCCCGCGAGACGCGGAGACAGCGTCTGAAGCTCATGTACAAGTTTGATTGCGCGTGCCAGTCGTGCAACATCCGCGGAGAGCAAGCCATCCGAGAGAGCGATGCCCGACGAAAGTATTCCGCTACCTGGCGTTATGATCCTGCTGCCCCTATGCCATTCGCGACCTGGTTCGAGTTGCCCGTATGGCAGGCCCCCCCTGTGAAGGATGTCATTTCATCGTGGCAGCGCGTAGTCGAACTTCACGAGAAGGAGGGCCTCCGGGTTCCTCCAGATGCATTGGATACTATCGCATCTATGTATGCCGTAATCGGTGACGAGGCCAAGTATCGCATGTGGGCCTTGAAGGCACTTGACGGCATCCGAATAGAGGGGATGCACACCGCGAACCAGTCGGAGCTGGCCGTGTTCCATCGGTACCAGAAGGCCATCCAAAATCCGAAGGTTATCCCGTTCTGGGGAACGAGGGTAGCCTGAATGAGGGGAATGGGAGACGGAGCGTGTCCAAGGTTTGCACTGGTGGTGTATGTCAGCATTGGTCTATCATGATATGGGTTGTACGTATTACGTAGACCTCTTGATACTTACTCTGTCTATTCATCGGACATTTCTCATTCCGTATACTATTGTAACTCACGCAAGATGGAATATGTACGAATAGTATACCGCCATCTTGATAGAAACATGGTCCGGACCCATGCCTAAGGTTCCCGTACTGTGTGAGGCTGTGTGCGGCGGTACTGTACTTGGACCAGTAATGCAACTGGACTAGT
>JAAIFI010000160.1:0-69609 GCA_011032875.1 Phlebia tremellosa | reverse complement strand
CGGCATTTAATATTTGTGCACTCGGCCCGCCATACCCGCCCGGCCTGTCGATATCTACGCAGGGCGGAAAAGGAGGCAGCACAGGTCGAAGCCGCTATGGCCAGGCGGTTCGGAAAGTCGCTTCCCGTCATGACTTTCAAGTCTACGTACGGTCCGCCACTGAACGAAGAGGAGCAGAGGCATCTCGTGCTATCATTTCCGGCGTTCACCCAGGAAGGGGTGTTACGGTTTAACGGGAACATATGAGCTCGGTCGCCTGGACAGGCTTGAACCTTCGCAGACCAAGAGATCTCTCGTTGGGTCTTCTAGGAACTCATGTGCGGCTAGTCATTCGAGAGATGCTGGTATGCAGGAAGACAACCTAGCGAGTAGTTACGATAACATACATATCTGCGTAACTAAGCCCGGTTCTGCGTAAGTTAACTGACATACATGTCAGTATAAGTGAGCGCTCGAGAGGTTGTCACCCACAATTTAGCTTGAACTTACACCGTCACACTCTCGATCGTATGTGCCTAAAGGCACTCAGAAATATCGCAAGTACTGACTAGGTCTTTGCACATAGATACCAGGATGCAACAGGTGCTTCCCCGTCTGCCACCCGAGCTCATTCGCCACATACTGGCAGGGCTCGTACCCGACCCGGGGAACGATACGTCCAGCTTGTCGTCTGGCAAGACGGATCTGTATCCGTGCTCGCTCGTATGTCGCGCGTGGCAGGAGATGACCCGATCCTTCCTGTTCGCAGATGTATGTTGCAAATTCTCAGATGGCACATCCGGCACCGGCAGACTGGCACAGTTCCGGGATTTCTTGCGAGCATCCCCAGCCGTCTGCGCTTGCGTGCGCAAGCTGACTCTATATCTCAAACCCAGCCCTGATTCGCTGCCAGGCCGTACACGAGCGCGTGGGCCAGTGGACGCAGAGCTTTGTCTCTCCATCTTATCCTTTTTACCGCTGCTTCACACGATGGTTTTCCGTGACACCTACATTACCACACCTGCCCCACCGCGCTCAAGATTTCGCATGACAACAGTGGAAATAAGGTACAACGGCCGTTCCTTTGCTCCACTTAATGGCGTTGTCCGGTTAGTAGGGATGTTCGAAGCAATCGGCATGCTACGAATCTGCGGTCGCTTTCTTCACCCCCCTCTGAATGACAGTACGGCATACATTCCAGAGACTAAAGTGTCAGCTCTCTATTCGGAAATACTGAACTTCAAGTCCGCAGGAGGGACTTCTGACCTGATACGGGCGATTCGGTATGAAAACACATTGAAGTCAGTACACATGAACACAATGATGCTTGATGAAGAGTGGGCGGTCCTGTCTTCCGTTATGAAGTCAGGTCTCGCCGTGCAGCTCACTCATCTTGGCTTCTCTGTTGACTGGCCAGATGTATATGGACCTGAACCTGGAGGTACTTGAATAATTTGTCGCGTGATAAACCCAGCTGAAAACTCACTGTTATACAGCAGATGTCGATAGACACGGCGTGCTCTTAACACTCTGCCCGAAACTGGAGTCCTTCACCCTGCATTGCGGCATGTGGTCCTTCATGCCGCATGACCTCAGACAAAGCTTAGCGAACAACAGTAAAATCTGGGATGAGATCTCCCGACTTGTTCCTTACCTTGCACAGACTGTGCAATCCATCGTCCTCGGGCTCGATATTCAAGCTCGCCCCGCTTGTGTATATCTGCGTGGAATGGAAAAGGAGACGGCGCGACTCGAAGCGGCCATATCACGGCGATTCGACAAGTCACTTCCTGTGGTGATTTTCAAGCCTACGCTAGGCGAGCCATTCGATGCGGAAGAAGAGGAGTCCTTGAGAGGATTATTTCCGATGCTCACGCGGGGAGGGCTCATACGGTTTGAAGAAAACATATGACCTAGGGGGATGCCACTCACGTCTTGTCACAATTTTCAAGAGTTTGGGTGCAGCATATTCTTAGAGGGTGTTTTATTTTTTTCTAGCAGAGATGTATGGTCTCAAACTTTGTGTTCGATAGTGCGTAAGATACGTTGCCAAATGGCTATACAAACTTCGTTCCTACCACTCGACTAGCCTTTGTAATAATACATTCCATCGTTGCAAGATAGCGAGCGCTGTACTACCGTTTAACAAGATTGGAAACATTGGAAGGATGTAATCCTATCGTTCCATGGATTGTTGGTGCCGAGTCCCCCGGTAGCATCTCCTGGGTAACTGAATCCCCAGAAGTCGCCTGAGCCCTCGGGACCACAGTGAGGGAGTCTAAAAACAATAGGTCAGATTGATTTGACATAAAACGCACATCAAATATGGACGTACTCGTGTGCTGGAGGGGTAGAAGTGCAATATCGGTGCCGATGGTGAGCCCACTATCAATTATTGACCCACAACACGCTCTTACCTGTGCATTCAGTGCATTGGTCAGGTCCAAAACTGGAGATCTGGTCAGACCAATCGCTTCCTAGGTTGATGCACACGCCCAGTGAGTAGACAGAGTAACCGCATTTTCCTCCCCAGTTGATGTCGGTGCAAATGTATACGCCACCGATGTTGCGTTTCTGTAAACTCGTCAGTCAAGGCTCAGAGCTTCAAGAACATCACAAATACCTCGAGGTCAGTGCTGTTTGTTTCCGGAGTACCGATGTCGTATTGGTCGAGAACAGTCCCGTCCCAACCGACAAGAGTTTTCCAGTCTTCAACGGGCGACGCCGATGCAGTGAATACGGCTGCAGCGAGCGTGAAGAACAGAGTGGAAGAGAGCATTGTGCGAGGAGGATATGTCTCGAGAACCTGCTTGAAGCCCTCTCACCATGGAACGGCTTTTATACCAGATACCAGCATGATCCCGGGTCATCCTGTGATCCCTACTTACCGAGTCGGACAGCATGAAAACACCGCTGTTGAGACGCGGATGTCTGCTCAATTGCTATTGCATGGTATGATCACTGCGGCCGGTCTCAGTCGGAAGGTACGCCTAGGTACGCGCCAGATCCCCATGAATTGCCGTGAGCCTACGACTTGAGAAAAGATGTAGCATTTCTGCATCGCGCGAGCATCACATCCAGCAGAGACCAGACTTCTGCAGAGTATTGCCGTGAAGCACGGACAGTAGTGCTCAAATGATGCGCCTTGCCGGTTCTCGTTTCATTTCTATTCTGTCTTGATATCATGCCAAGCGAGCGCACGATGTGCAAGGCACACCCGAGGCTTGGCATGTGAGGAGGCGCGTACGCGGCAAACGTGGACGCGCAGGATCTACCTCCGGGCCACTACGTACAAGTTTGTTGATCCTAATTGTTCTGTACTGGAAAGGATGCTGAACGTACATACCGAAGGCGGCGGTCGTGTGAAGCATGTCTGAGCTGTAGATGGGGAGGCAGCTAGGCGTTGTAAGCGCAGCATGATGATGAGCTCCCTCGACCGCCTCACGGGTTACACCATTAACGCTTTGCATCCGTTTCCCTCTGCTTAAGCTGCTTAACCGCGTCAAGGACCCGATGATGGACATCTTTACCAGCGGCGACAATTCCATAGTTTGCATCCAGCGACCTTCCAAGTCCAAAGTCAAGGGGATTTCCATCGACATCGGTGACCACTCCGCCTGCTTCTTCGATTAGTATTGTACTCGGCGCGTGATCCTGAGGCAGTCAAAAATTCAACTTCGGGCGAACGGCGCAGAGAAAGACACAACCTACCCAGATCTTTTCCCGATAATTCGGGTCATTCGCGAGTCGCAGGTATACACCCCCGTCACGAAGTATTGAGCAATATTTTGCTTGGCTATCCATGCTGACGGGGGGAAGGGTGATACCAACGGCCTTTGCAACTTCATCGTTGAACGTCAACTTCGTATGTCCCACGCTCTGCCAAATACGAAGGTTGTCCGGAGACCAGGGGGGAATATGTAGAGGTATTGGCTGTGAAGCAAAAGGTTGGGAGACAGGGAGTTGATACACACCCTCTCCGCGTATGGCGAAGAAGATGCAGCCTCGCGGGCCGTCAGGTTCGGAGGAAGATACTGGTAGGTTTGGGCACCCAATAACACCGAGTTCTACTTGTGAATCGACGATAAGAGCGAGGCATACGGCATATTGGCCCCCTCGGAGGAAACCCTTAGTGCCGTCGATAGGGTCGAGTGTCCACATACCTTTCCAGCAGTATTGAGTACAAGAAAGCATAGGAGATAATTTTTGCTTACGACCCCTTTGTCCGCCAGCATACGATCCCCTATCAATCATATTCAATACTCCCTCTGCGGATAGTCTGTGTTCAGGTCCCAAACCCCATTCAGCCTTCTCGCCATCTTGCACGGGCGCGGTCAATGTTTGATTAACAAGTTCGACAATACGGTCGCAAAGGGCTGACTCTGAAGGGAGACGAAGTCCTGACGCGTCTTCTTCGCCCACTACAGGATCCTCAGGATATGTATGACTGAGGATAGTATTGATGACCGCTTGTGCGGAAAAGTCACCCACTAAAAATGTGTCTCAGACTTGCATAGCAATGACAGTGAGAGACCATGGTTACGTACCAGTTACAGGGCTTTCATCACTTTTGATAACCGTTTCGTCTCTTAGAAGATGTTGAAAAATGGATGATGTGAGGACACATGCTCGCCTCACAGCTGCGATGGCGACCTGTTTTTCAGTCAGAAGAGACATCCTAATTGCCTCTTGTGTATCTTTACCTCCTCGGCAAGACTGATCAACGTTGAGGCAGAGTTTCTGCAATGTTCACGGTTGTAGGGACCTGGTCAGTGGTCACCCAGAACAAGTTAATCGCGCGCCTATATTGCAGTGCGAGAGACCAGCTTTACACGTTCAGCGAACGTTCAACAACACTTTGATCTACTCGACCACACGCTGCACTGCACTGTGGTTCCTCGCCAACATCTCATTATCAGCATAAAAGAGCAGAGCTGTTCTGTGTCTGCTGCTGGCAAGAATGGCCATCCTGCAGCAACGACCTCTGAAGGGTTCTCGAATTTCAACTTTCTACCCGGTCAAGAGCCTACCACCGCTGGCATCTCTCGACAGCGCGTTCCAGCTGCAGGAGTACATATCGCTTCTCATTCGGTTGGACGTCCACGATGTGGAGACAATTGTGTCATTACCAGGAAGGCATGGGATGAAGGAGAGAGAGGGTAGCGGCGATGATCTCAGAGGAGAGGACAGAGACTCAGATAGGGAGAGCAAAAGTGACATCGCTGTTGACGAGTCTTGTTGGATATACGAACAGCTTAGGTTTGTGTTATACCTATATAGCACGAGAATCCAGTTTTGTGGCTAACATTCTGAACACCTCTAAGACGGTTGGCGCAAGATTTGTCTCATCCACTTATCACGACGCTGCAACAAGAATGTACGCGCGCGACGTGTCCGGAGATGAAAGCAGGAGAATGGTTGTATCTGTGTGTAGCTCACGGAAATGACGGCTCCATGGAAGTACGCGTTTTCCCCTCAGAATATCTGAATTGTATTCTGAAAGTTTTTCATAGCAATGTTGCGCAATTGACTACACTCTGCACACTCTGGACAGTGCAACAGCGTTGTTGAACTCGCCTCGGGCGTTCCCCTCACGGTATGCATCCATTTCCTACACATGTGATCTGTTTTCTCATCCAGGCCACAGGCTGTCCATCCCCCCTACATCTATACGCCACTTCTCGTCTCTCGCGCGCCGGTTAGGCCGCATTTTCGCACACGCGTACTACCACCATCGCGAAGCGTTTGAGCAAGCGGAGGCGGAGTCGTCCTTATACGCGCGCTTCTTGGCGCTCACCCACAAGTTCAACCTCGTGCCAACTGAGTTCCTGGTCATTCCGTCGCGCATGCAGGCGCTGCGCGACGAGAGGGGGCGTGACGCGGACGGCGATGAGTCGGACGCGGACGGTGTGCCTGAGACCTCCCGGGAACAGGACGGCGCACGATGGATCTTAGGCGGTTCATCCTCCGCCGTGGGTTTGAATGTCGACAATGGAAGGGATATCAGTCCTCCCGGGCCCGCTGGTGAAGCTCGCAATCCAAGCCCCCGCAAAGGTCGCAGTCGAACGGATACAATGGTGTACAGTGAGGCCGTCAATGTTGCCGAGGAACTCGCGAAGGGCGAGCCCTTCTCGGAAGCCGACCTTGACAGGGCGATTGCTCAGGAGAGACTGATGACGAAGACGACGGATCAGAGCTCCTCTGAGCTTGTTCCGAACGAGCAAACAGATCAATCCCTTGCTTCCACTGAGTCATCCGAATTTACATCCCGCGAGGACCGCCAAGCCACGATACGCTTCCCTGACACGGACGTTCACCGCGACGTGCAGGTGAGGATATTGATGAAACAGATGGAGTCAGATGAGCCTGAGACATCTTCACCCCTTCAGCAGGAACTCCCGACAGAGCTTTCCGAAGATCTAAACACCACGACCTCTGAGTCCCCCGTGACTGCTGAAGAGGTTCTCCCCGAAGAAATTCAACCTGCTGAACCCGAACCTAAATCTGACCCTGAAGAAGAGGAGGATCCTTTCGTCATCACAGATGAACCCTCCAAGGCCTCTGCTGTGAAGGAGGAAGTGACGGAAGAACCCTCACTAGAGGACAGCCCGCAGGAGATCGAGATTGGTGTGGAAGTTACTGCTGCAGACACAGCAGAAGATGAAGAGACACCAGATCAACTCACCTCGGAACCTCTTTCGACGCCGCAGGGTGATGCTGAGGCAACAGTTGAAGCTGAAACCGAAGCTGGGGCTGCCGTCGAGGCTGAGGCTGAAGTAGAGACTGAAGCTGAAGTAGAGACGGAAAATGCCCCTCCTCTTGATCCTCAAGCTGAAGTGACATCTCAGGAGCCCCAAGAACCTGTTAACGACGCCTCTGAAGCTGCTCCAGAGGCCACTGTTGCAGAGCCCGAGGAACCAGCTCTCGTTCCGAGGGGAAATGATTCCCCTGTCGACGCGCCCGCGCCCGTGTCGGAGGAAACAAACCTAGAGAAAAATCAGGAGCCTTCTCTGAGTTCGAGCGAAGAATCTTCAGCGGAAGCGCCAACTGCGCCATCTGCGGAGGGAGCGGAAGATCACAGTCCTGTGGAAGAGCAAGAACCGCAAGAGCCTTGAGCTGCAGCTAGGTTGATACCCTGTATGTAAGTGTACCCTTCGCGGATATGTCATCGTAGTAGTTTCTCTTCGGGATAATATTAATATAGCGTACTCGTGGAGCGAGTACCTCGATATGTTGAATATTAACTGGAAGATATCGTTCGATACACCTGTTTATCGCACACGGACAAAGCAGTGTGACCGGTCAAAAGCAGGAGGCACCGCTAGATTTGTTCTGAGATATGACAATGTACGCAGTAGCGTAGAGCTGCTCGTTCATGCTCGCTGGCCAACGAGTATAAGACAAACTAAGGATATTTCAAACGTTATGCAGCAGCGATGACAGACCGGTAACGATTTCAGACATCACGAACAAAAATGGGCATAGGCAATTGGACCAATATACTAGGNTTTCAGACATCACGAACAAAAATGGGCATAGGCAATTGGACCAATATACTAGGTCGTGCCTTCCGCCATTGAGTACAAGGTCTCCTTGTCAGCACTCTCATCCACCAATGCACGTAGCAAGCTCTTCTCATTCTGTAGCAGGTTCTTGGGGCTATCGAATTCAATCAAACGACCAGCATCGAGAACCATCTGTAAAAAATATTCAGGCTGGGTAGACAGTTAGGACACAAACGAGCAACTCACTATCTTGTCCGAATCCATGATCGTCTGTAAGCGATGTGCAACGGTGATCACAGTCACGTCGCTCTTCAGTTCAGTCCGAAGCGACGACTGTATAACCGCATCTGTTTCATAGTCTGACGAACATTAAGCTGATATCCCGTATATGACAAGATGGAATACAACGTACCAATCGCAGAAGTCGCCTCATCCAAGACAAGGAGTTTGCTCTGCCGCACGATCGCTCGTGCCAAAGCGATGATTTGCCTTTGACCGACCGAGAGGTTACCTCCCCCACTAGAGATTTGGGAGTCCAGTGTAAGTCGCTTCTCGTCAGACAGTCGCTGCAACGAGAAGAGACCAGCAGCGCGTAGAGCATCGTTGAGGACTGAATCGTCGTACTGTCCAAACATATCCAGGTTTTGACGAAGAGTTCCACTCAGAAGTTCGGGCTGCCATATAAGATCAGAGAGCACGCTCGACAAGTATAAAGCCGGGAGACTGACCACTTGCGGAATTATGGTGATATTCGATCGTAGAGCGTCCAAATTGATGCTGTCAGTGGGGATCCCGTCATAATAGACGGCTCCTTCAGTGTAGATACAACGGAGTAAAGCCAAGGTCAACGTGGATTTTCCAGAACCAGTGCGTCCGACTATGTAACATCAGGATCCTGAGGATATCCGCATCATCCTGGAAGTGCTCACCTATGCCGACCCGCTCGCCCGCCTTGATGTCGAATGATATGTCCTGAAGCACCTTCGGTCCGTCCTACGCCGCACAATCAGGATGCCATTAACTCAGGGAACACGATATATGAGTCTATGACCTACCAGCGAGTAGCGAGCGGAAAGGTTTTCGACACGCAGCTCGCCACTAGCGGGCCAATAGGCGGGAGGTATTCCTCCGTCCTTTGGTTCCGGCTCCTGCTCAATGGTGACATATTGATGAATACGTTCCAGACTACAAAATATAGTCAAGTCACACTTCAGTGATAGAACACGGGATACTTACCTGTTACCACTGACTGTGTTTTTTTAGTTCAGAGAGATACGCGACACACATGTGGAATACACGTACCTTCCCAACTGTTATAGCTATGAACCCAATATAAAATCATGTCACTGAACGAAGCTACGCCACGGTATCATCAGCGATGTGTTCTGTCGATAGTTCACGCAGTACTCACTTGCCATACTCAAAACAAAACCAATGATGGACGGGCTTGGAGTAGAACCACCGTATACGAGATAGAAAGCCAGTCCCCCACCAAAAAGTGCGGATAATATGCTCATGCGGGTTCCCATCCATCTACATATAGAACCCAATGAGTATCGCGAGTAACCTCGCAAGAGCAACACTCGCCGATTCAGATTGTAGGATACCCTCGCTGCACGCAAATAGCGATTGATACGAGTTAGAGTCTCCTTCTTTATAGCATCTTGAGCACCATAAGCACGGATAGATGCTGCATGGAATAGAGTGAATACGGATATGTATGATTTTATAGAAGACTTACGGAGGCCGGCAATTGCGCCGCCCACAACACCTAGCACCGGAGCTTTAGCTGTGGAGACCTCCCTCTTGACTGAAAGTTGAGCTCTCATGTATACCTGACCTAGCCACACTCCCAAAGCTGCAATGGCTAAGCCTGGTAGTATAAATATCGGCGAGAACAATACCACGCCGGCTAGTCGGCCAATCAGGGCCAAGGTGAGGACGACTAGGGACATAGTGAGCTTATTGAGATGCCGAGTCACTTACGAGCCCTTACCAAGGCCTTCCAGCTTGTTGGACACGTCTCCATCGACTGTTTGACAGGCTCAGCTCAAAGTCAGACAAATAAGGATGTAGATAGCTACCTGCTTGGATGTCCTGAGTACAGCGAGTAATAACTCTCGATGTTGGGGTAACATCAAGCCATCTGCCATAAGGTAGTCAGTCGGTCGGTCACGTCGCACATCTGACGCACTGACCTGAATGTGCTCCCAAGTAGAGACGAGATGAGCTTATAGTGAACAACACGAGAAGCCCGCAAGGAGGAAAAGGTATAGACTATGAATCCCCAGGTGGAGAAAAAGATGACAGTGGCGACAATCACGCCATACATTCCAAGGTAGCTAAGAAACAGAGTCAGCGTAGCAGCGTGGAGAATGAAGATGTGACACTTACAAGGCCACAGAGACTTCGCTCTGACGGTGAATAGTATACTGCTGAGCCCAGTAGCCAAGCCACCATAGCTCCAATGCATCAAAGAATTCACACAGACTTTCGACGGTGATGTAGTGGAGCCAGAAGAGTGCTGGCCATTTCCCTCCTAGAGCATCGGTGAACAACCTGACTAGAGAATCAAGACAATATCAGCAATAAACATTTGATGCGAAAATATTGGCTCACATGCGGATTTGCTAACGTGGCCTAGTTCGACTTCTTCTGCGACTACCAATTTGCCCTTCGCCTCTCCAGTCACTTCGCCACCCTCTTCCTGGTCTTCGTCCAATTCAACAGCTTCTTTCTCGTGCTTCGCTTCTTCCGCAAGATCAGGGTTCGTTGCAAGGGCATCGGACATGCTGCCCTGACCAACGACATGGCCGTCCGTGCCCATCGATACCACAAAATCTGCAAGGGGGCTAGCTAACGCAACGTTGTGTGTCTAACGGTCGTGCGTCAAGAGAGAAACTCTGTTTCGGCGGGATTACTCACCACCAGAATAACAGTGCGACCCTTGATGAGGTCTCCCTTGAAGCACTTATTGACAATCCAACGAGAAGTATGCACATCCTGTCCACAGTATTAGTATAGAAACCATCAGTCTTTCGAATTGCTGTATTTCTCACCAGAGCTGCAAGAACGTCGTCGAGAAGTAAGATCGACGCTGAAGAATAAACAGCCCTAGCAAGCGTGATTCGAGCCTGACAAACGTCATTCAGATGATCATTCGAATCGTAGCGACATCGGAGGGTCTACCTTTTGTCCGCCGCTGAGAATTTGAATGAGTGAAGATAGCATGACAAAGAAGACCTTTACCACTGACCTCAAAGTTAATCCCTTCTCGCCTACTTCAGTAGCATCTCCAGCTTCGAGGAGGCTTAGATCACGTTTGAGCCCGCATTGATAGATCACTTACAATGGGCACCGTGAGACTGGAAATAATATTCATAGATAAGAAGCTTACCTTTCTTGTATCGCTCCTCGTCGAACGGAGCTCCAAAGACGATATTATCCTGATACTTTGATGAGCGAATGTTCGACATTCAGACCGGTCAGGTTGGTGAATTTACCTTGATGGTCTCATTCTGTACCCATGATTCCTGTGCGGCATACGCCACGCCGCCTTCCCTTGGAAGATTGACCCACGAGTCCGGTCCGAGGGGGATGTAGTGCATCTCGCCCAACAGAGCCATTAACAACGACGTCTTACCAGAGCCTGTGGGTCCTAAAATGAGATTGAATTTACCCTTCTTGAATACAACTTCGTCGTCGACACGAAGACGGAAGGTCTGTCTTGACGGTGTCACAGTACCATCGGTAGGCTCGTTACTCCAGGTAAAATTGGCTCTGCCGATGCCAATGTCTTCTTTATGTTGAGCACAACTGTCAGTCATAACGTCTTGAGAGGGTTGTTCGGCAAAATAGTCCAAGAGTTCCGTCTGACAAATCGATTACGACGGTAAGTTAGATGTTGAGTACAGGGTGTCGAGCTCTTACGTTACGCAAGAAATCTGCGACCCGACCGAGAGAAACATTGGCTACAAGACAGGATTAGACGCTCCGCTATGCAAATCATGAGTGGACTCTGCGTACCCTGAACCATCATCGGAATCCACCCAAATACCATGAACATCTGCACACGTAGCATGTTGAACGCTGTTATGTTCCTTGTTATGTTACGTTGTAGACAATTTGTAAGCTTCACTTACCAGACATCGAAGAGAACACGATGGAAGCTAGTAGTCAATATCAGCATTATTTCCGTGTCTATTTATATAAGCAGACTACTCACCAGTAAGTTCTCGTTTCATGATCGAGGTCTGACAGAACGATAGTCAGCCTGCAAAGAATGTGCTAAACGATGAACTTACGAAGACCCCATACGTAACAACCATGTGAAGAAGGGGGATAGTGTGACTGTACAAAAATTGAGACGAGAACACAACATAATTGCAGAAGGCGCTCACTTTGAGAAATTATTGATAAGATCGAGAATTTTGACTCTCCAGATGAATTTGAGCTCCTGTTCGCGCTTTTTCGCTACTTCATCTTTCACTCGCGACTCCCAACCGAACAACTTGATCATACGTAAAAGGTTCATCACTACCAAAATCAGCCTCGACATCACCGTAAAAGGAGACCATACTTACTCTCTGTGACGTTTTGGACACGGGCATCGGTCTATACCAAGAATTAGGATGCATTAGACACGGACGAAACATTATCGCGCACAGCTTCCATCTTCTGCTTTTGCACACCGCTTAGTAGCTTGGCCAGAAATGCGGGGACGGGGAAGAGCGCGACCATTACAACCAATCCAACGATAGAGCTATGGAATGTGAGAATCAAAGCTGGCAACAGCGACGGACCATGAACTGACCTCCAACCAAGAATTGTGTAGAGGAACCATATGCTGAGGGTTATCTGTGCCGGTGCAGACACCACTGGGAATCGAATAGAGTCAGTAACTGAGTAAAGCGGGTGAACGGGTCATACCAATGAACAAAAAGTCGCGACCCTCTGTGATGTTCGACAGGTCGCTCGTGACCAGATTGTTGATTTTGCCGATGAGATTATTTTGCTTGGCTTTCGAGCTCTCTTTCTCTTCCTTCTCCGCTTTCTGCGATTTAAGCCCCTTGCCTTTTCCCTGAGGCTGAGGCGCAATCACGGTAGCAGCAGTATCAGTCGATGTCGCAGCTGTGGTGCTCCTTGAGTGTATAGTTATGCTATCATCAGCCTCCTCTTCGCCTGTAGTGGAGGTACTGTCCGGAGAGTTTGTTCTCGTCGTGTCACTTTCCGGACCGATGTTAGCTGCATTATCAGTCGTAGAAGTTTCTTTACTCTCGGACACTTCCGCCTTCAAGCGAATCCGCAAAGCGTGATCGAAGACAAGCGACGTGATGATACCTTCGACACGAACAAGTGAACCGGTCTAGCAGGTGCAGCGTCAGCTGCAGTCACACGAACCAAAAAGAATGTCAACGTACAGAGAGATAGATGTACACCTGCCAGAAACCGGTGCCAAGAAGAGGTCCGAGTGCGATCAACAAGATCCAAACCCAGGGTCTGATCGTGCTGATTTCCTCACTACGCTGCTCGAGATAGCTGACGCGCTCTTCTTAGCTCATGGCCCGACACTGTACAACGAATATGACGAACCTCAGCAACTTGTTAGTGCCTACAGGGCCTGCTAATCTGGATATGGCCTAGTGGTGATGTGAGCAATATTTGCGGTGAAGATGAAAATTATAAACCCTACCACTATGATGAGACAAACTGTCTGATAGAATAGAGAGCGCCTGAACACTGTCACAATCCCCCAGAACAAGTGACGCTTCGGTGCACCTGAGAACAGGTCCAAACGCTGACATGAATGATTCAACACGTACCCCGTGTTCATACAAAGTAGTGATACACTTACGGGGTAGCTGCGCTTGATCAGATTGCTCACTCTATCGTAATCGCAAAGAGGAGGCAGTTGATCATGACTGACATGAGGGACGCGGTTGCTTAGCCATATCAAGGGATCAAGAAAGGCGAAGAAGAAGAACGAGATTATAGAAGCGGTCTGTTCTGGGTTTGGTACCGGCATGGGATCCTGCAGAAATAGGTGAGGTCACAAACGAAACAAGCCACAGAGAATGCACCTTCGGATCCACGGGGATATAGGGGTACGGCTCAAACAAGGGTTCCACAATACTGATAAAACTGACGAGTGCGACCTTTGCCCATAGTATCGCTCCCTCTGCTTCGTCGAGCGGACGCAGCGTGAATGTCAGGAGCGGCCAGATATCGCGATAGACGTAGATCACTGAGACGGGGAGAGTGACTGCTGTCAAATGGAAGGAATATGTGGGTGACACCAGCACTGAAGATAGAACGTTCATAGTTGCCAATATGATAGCATAAATCTATCTTGGTCGTCAGAATCTGTCCGCGTCCGACAATGGAAGACGCACCAAAGTCGCTATCGACGATATATCGAAGCGTGACCACTCATTCCTCGCGCCCGTGTATATTATTAGAACGATCAAAGCTAAAGTGGCATTCAATCTGAGAGCTTTGTAGACGAATATGCTTGTCCCGCCGGCTTGTGCGACGTGCCTCCGCCAAAAGGTCGTTTCCAATGTGTTGGGGCTGTCAGGGACATCTTCTGCTGCAACATACGCGCCAGGTCTCCCTCTTCGTTTCGGTAGCCTTGGAACTACTATGGTATGAATTGTGAGTAAAACAACTGAAATAAAAGCTGCATAGGCAGGCAATATTCGTGGATCGAGCCAAAAGCTGTTCAAGAAGGAGGAGGCGCGTCAGTAGGCGCGTCCTCGCGATCGGATTTTTGCACGTGCCTTTTGTCCTTATACGCTGTTTCGAACCCTGCACCTGCTGGAAGTATAGTCTGCTCCAAGGTGATATCCATCTCGAGAGACTGAGGAAGGAGACAGATTCATGCTATCAGCCAAGCCTGTATTGTCCTTGTTTATATAAACGCTGCGATCTGTTGTATTACTTTGATAGTCACACGCACCGACATTGCAGCATGCTTCCGTTGATGCCACCAAATGCCGCCGTCGTTTTAGACGCAGTACTTACGAAAATTGTCGGCACGAGATTGCTTGCCTGTCACCTACGGATCTTTTACAGCAATATAAAGCTCTTGCAATCAACTGAGTGTGCGACGAACAACTCCCGCGTGAGATCTCAACGCTACATAAAGCATCATGAATGAGATATTCCAATCATACGGAAAGAAAGACGTTGCAATAAAGACAGCAAATACAAGATAAACGACCACTCGCACCGTTCATGCATCAGCTACGGGCACCATCTTACACAACTTGTCCCTCTTAATCTCTACGATGAGGTGAGTGCGCTTCACTGATACCACCGCATCCTGCGCGGTCAGGTCCATCACGGTGCATTCTTCGCCCTTGCGATCTCCAGATAGTGCGACCGCTTCGTCTCCAACTTTGTCCGGAGGTACAGGTCGAAGATATTGCACGGGTATGTGAGGAAGCTTCTCTGCGGTGTTCTTGCTCTTGTCGAACCATTTGATCAGACACCTCGAAGAAAAACCCTCCATCGTTTCGAACGTGCTGATCACGATCACCTTTTCTCCTTCGTGATCGCCGGAGAGCCATCCTTTGTCCGCACCCCGTTCGAATGAGTTCTGGATCTCGCACACCAAGCCACGCTTCTCCACGAAGTGTCGATCCAGAAGCCACTTTTCATCTAGTTCTGTAGTGATAAAGAAGAAAAAATATTCAGCGATAGATCGGTTATATAACCTGCGCAAAATTCTCTTACCCTGCTCCTGAGTCGGAGGTGCCAGTCCAAAGTAAGCGGCATGGCTAAGGTTATTCGCCGGATTGTGCCATTCGTCCATAGCCAGCGGACCTGGTGTTGGGCCTGAGAGGCCCCAAGAAGACGGTCCAGGAGTGGGCGCCCCACCAGGAGTCGCGGCCGTGAGAGTCCAAGGAGATGGTGGTTCGTTCTACACGATGTACATTAGCGTTCGATCACCCTTCAATGGTGAACGTACTTACCCATACGGTGCGAATGTTGTCAAAGTCGGATGCACTGCCAGGAGGAGGTGCACCCCAGTCGGCACCCGTTGGTCTTCCCGGTGTTGCGCCGCCCCAGCTGGCAGGAGCAGGTGTCGCACCGCCCCAGGTATCGGGTCGGCCTGGTGTCGCACCACCCCACTGGTTATGACTGTCAGCCGCAGCGTATGGATTCGGTGTCCGCGCGGACGCGTTCCATGCAGGAGTCTTTCCAGAGTCCTTCTGCGCGTATGGGTTCGGGGTTCGCGAGGATGCGCTCCATGCAGGCGTTTTCCCTCCCAGGTCCTCGTTCGGGTTGGGCGTCTTGCCTGCATTCCAACCTGGCGTCCGTCCGTCTCCCATGGCGTAAGGGTTCGGGGTTCGACCACCGCCCCAGCCCGGTGTACGCCCACCGTTGGCGTACGGGTTTGGCGTCGATCGTGAGTTGCCTCCCCAGCCGCCACTAGCTTGTGATCTTGGCGGACCCATGTCTGAATTCTCTAATGGCTCCGTGGAACCATCCGGACTACAAGAGTGAAGAGACTTAGTGGATGTAGAAATGCTATGATTTCATTAGACTTACAGCCGTTTCTTGATTTTGCTTTTGTCGATCATGATGATCTTATTGCCTGAAAGCAGCTCGACACGGCAGATGTTGCCGTTGGTGTCCTTGACTGTCCCTGCGTAGCCTTTTTGTGGCCCCTTGACTATGATGACGGCTGCTCCGACCAGGCGATCCCGCGGCCCGCGGCCCATATTGCCAGACCCCACCATTCCACCCTGTGCACCGCCGCTCATGGCAGGGTTCATCTTGGAGAGATCAGTAGAGCCTAGTTTCATCACGCTTCCTTTCGGAGCTAGAGACACGAGTGACCGCGCACGGGTGACAAAAACGCCCCCGTTCTCAGCGTACTCCCGGTTAAAGAGGAAGGCAAAGAATGACTGGTGCGTGTGCAGTACACGTCCCTTGCGACCCTGTTACCCAAGAGAACGTCAGTGACGAATAAATCAAGAAGCTTCATACAGAACTTACCTCTCCGTCAACCTCCTTTACGTTATCATTAACCCGAAGTTCGTGCCCTTCCGAGTCCGTGGCGATAGCTCTATGAGAATCGCGTCGCATGGAAATCTGGTGGGGCTGCACTAGACGAACTTGGCCATTCTGATCGAGGACACGGAAAGAGTCGCGTTCGGTTTTGAAGATTACACCAACAGTTTGCAGACTAGAGATGCAAATTAGATAGGTCGATATCATCAACAGAGCGTTTACTCACTCCAGCTGTACAAGGTCATGAAGCTCATAGTTGCCCACTATGTTTGTGCTGTTTCCGACTTCAGCGGCCTCACGAAGATCTTTGGAGAAGACAGAAACCTAGAAAAGCGGTTAATGCGGCTTTGCAATTCTACTCTGGAATACACACCTCCTGCATGGACATGTCCGACAAGAAAGTGACGACGTTATCAACGACTGATACGACGAGTCCAGTCTCGTCAGCGTTCTTGCCCGTCATGACCTTGACATGGTCTCCAGGTTTGAACCGCTTCCGCACACTTCGCGCAGGTATCTGTATACGTTGACCATCAAATTCGACGCCAACCGGCTGGATGGTGACCGCATCTTGCTCGATTGCATGGACCGTCCCGTGAACACCAGCCTGCTCTCCCTCGAAAACTTCGACATGATCTCCAGGTTGCAAGACGGCGATGGCGGCCTTCCGAGACGCTTCTGCAATGATCGATAAGTCGATGTTCGACTCGTTCTCTGCACCGTCTTGTCCGCGGGTGAAACGCGTGATTTCGTCAAGTGTGGGATTGACGTCGTCGAGCTGAAGGGCTGACAACTTAAAGTCTTTCTCGATGAAGCCGTCCTTGTACGTGTCATTTTGGAAGACATAAACCTGATTGCGCTTTGACACTGCCTTGCGCCCGTACACCTTTATCGCTTCCTCATAGTTGAAGAACCGCTGTGGGGGCCGCATAGCGAAACCAGAAGATCCGGCTGTGACTTTCTTGCGCTTCTTGCCATCGACAGACGCCTCGTCCTTCGGGTTGAGGTCGATTCGCGGTATGAACTTGAGACCGACCTCCTCGCCGTTCTCTGTGATGTCCATGACCTGGGCCAAATCGCCCTGGTATTTTCCGCGCCTGATACGTACCCAGCTTCCCTGGGTGACGGTGAGATCTTGCTTCTTGATCTGGAGCAAACTAGCCATTTCCTCGATGGGGACGAGGATAATGCCGCGGCTAGGATAAATCCCGACCAAGCCATTACATGCTTCATTGACCTGCTTCGCACTACGAGCTTCCACGTAGATCATACCGGGGAGGGAGTCGCGCTGGAACGCTGACAGAATATGCAATGGATGGTTTGTGAATTCAAGGTCAATGGCTTTGCGCATGAGACTGAACACAAGGTCGCGTTCTTTTCCAGGCTGTATTGGCATCTTTCAGTACACAGAAGGAGGACATGGCTCCTGAATTGCGCACCTTGACTCGAACTTGCCATAGGTTTGCATCATGCACTGACGGCATTAGCAACCTCTGCGGAATCTCGTTCATGTCTCCAGAATAGCGAACCGCTGTACGCCGATAGCGTTCGCTGTACTCAGCAGCAATCTTCTGCAAGTCTTGGTCGTTGAGCTCGCGTTCTCGGTTGAGACGTGCATTGACTTCAGCGCGCGGTGCCATGCCATCTTCTTCCCCTTCTCCACCGAGTTCCGCTATGAATCCATCTGAAGAGAGATGTCATTGATAAGTGGCATGGAGGCTATTCGTTGAAATACAAACCTGGAGCATACTCTTCCTCATCCTCGTCCTCATCTTCATCCTCGGTCTCCTCAGCCTCCAAATCAATGAAGCGATTCACACCTGGACGTTTATGACGCCGCTAGTAATATGGTCAGCGGCGGATATAAGTCACATTACATGTACGTACCTTTGCCCTCTTCTTCCCTCGCTTTGCTCCTTCATCCTCACCCTCTTCCTCGTCCTCATCTTCTTCCTCCTCGTCATCTTCCTCCTCTTCATCATCATAATCCCTCTGCTTCTCCTTCCGTGACTGCGTGTCCCGAGACTCTTCGTGATCTTGTTCAAGCTCTTCTTCCGCGTCTCCGCTAGGCAAATTTGGGTCTTCTTCGACGTCCGACATCTCTAGGAAGTCGAATAGGAGGAGAAGGAGAGGGACTGTAGTAGTTGCAGTTCAAGTAGTGTCCAGGAATGCTGAGCGCCCGCGTCCATTAAGATGATCACGTGTGTAGCACTCAGGCGCCCAGATTACGAAGATCTAAATCTAAATCTAATCATGCACCGAGGACAACTCTAGTCTCTACGCTTGACTCTGTCAATAATATTGAACCTACTGGTAGTCTGGTCCTGCCACTGATCAGGCGGTTCGAACATCGAAAATCTGGGTTGACTCCCATCTGGATTTACCATAAAGATGGGGAAACTTGTTGACCTTCCGGTGGAATTATTGCCTTTCATCGTCCAGCATGTCATCCGTCCCAGCCATCTCTCGGCTCTCTGTCTCGTCAACAAGTCTTTCTACGTCTTTGCGGTAGAATCGCTATATCGCTCTGTCTACATCTACTCTTGGCACAAGGATTGGAGAGCTAAAGTGAGTTGCATACTTCCCGATGTATCGCAATCTTTTAATCAATGAAAGTGTCTTAGGTGATACAACTATTCCACACGTTAGCTAGTTGCCCTCATCTCGCAACACACGTACGTTCTCTCAGTCAGTTTTACGTTCTATTCCAACTAGAAATATAGAGACTGAACTCTCGCCAGCTATCAGAGATTTCCCACGAGATCTCGTTTCTGGCGAGCGGGATGAAGTGCATGGCATGTGCCTACAAGCCATAAGCAACTGCATCAACTTGCAGTCATGTACATGGACTCGAGACGGTTCATTATCGACCGAGATTCTCAACACGCTGTCCAATTGCCAGCATTTATCTGCGCTGGAAGTCAACGGACGCAACGACGGATGCTACGATCAGAGTACTCTATGCCATTTTAAGCGGCTCAGAAAGATTACCTTGATAATGCCCAGTGGATCAGTAGCGGCGGTCCTTCCGCAGTGGACGACAGCCACTACAGTCTCACTACGTCACTTGACCATAATATGCCAGGTAAATTGCAATGTCATTCAAAGTATCGATCGTGCTTACATGGCCACAGTCATCTACGGTTATCACTGACCAAGTCTTGGTGGATATCTCGCCAAATCTGATAAACCTTGAGAAGTTGTATCTGGTTGGCTGTCCAAAAGTTACGCACACCGGGTTGGGAGCTGTCATATCTAGTAACAAGGCGGGATTAATCGGACTAGGAATAGAAGGGCTATCAACGTCTTTTGTATACCGTCTTTCCGAGTCTAAATTATTGCCCAATCTAACGCGTACCTCTGCAGGATATGGCGCGTTTTCAAGAGCAATGCCGGACGTCAAGAGCTCTGTGCTCCTTGCGCTCTATTACACTGTCTGTTGACAAGAAAATGATGGCCCCCGCTTGGACAACACAGGTATTAGAACTGCTGTCCACATCCCCGTTGGAGGAATTCCATATATCGTCCAACGGCGGCGAGGTTGGACTGGACATAAGCACAGAGTTCTGCTCAGCTATAGTCTCATCGCACGGCCTGAATCTCAGACGGTTCTCGGTGCATCGATTGCGGATGAACCTCGCGGCTGTCCGCGATATATGTCGGCGTTGCCCTAATCTAGAGCAGTTATTCGTCACCATGGAACAGGATGATCTGGTGTGTATTGTAGCTATCGTTGGGATGATTGAATTGTATTCATATCTTTTGCATTTTAGGATGGGCTTGGACCCTGCTTATCCATGGCGAAGAATCTACGGACCGTACATGTCCATCGTCCTGTTGGTCTGGAAACGGACGATATCCCGGTAGTGCCTCGCGATCGTATCCTGACTCTTTTGCAACATTGTAACTGGCCGCTGCGTCACATTGGCTTCAATAGCAGAGTACATCAGGTGCGTCTACGTTTGATCCTTTTCGATGGAGACCCATGCCTCTTATGCTAGATCGAGCGACTTCCCGTAAGGGAAGCAGACGGAACTATTTGCTTCAAACCTCAGCTTGCTCCGTATGAGAGTCCGGAAATCCCTGAACAGTTCCTAGTTGTCCGGACTTAGCATATACAGGCGTACACTCCAGTGGTTGAGAATATAGATTGTCAAATAATGCTTTTCAGACAAATAATTAGAGCTGCAATGGAGCATAAACACCCATGCTGGAGAAGCGGCACAAAGGTCGAACAAGTCTCCGGAGACTCGGCGACGATTGCGCGTTTGTGGCGTCGTCGAGTCTTAGTCTGAATTGCCGCCACACACACGTCGCACGCGTATATCACAAGCGCGATCAAACACGCGCATCACGCGTGGATCTACTTCTTTCATCCCCATCAGTCCCCTGTCGTTGGCAGCAGGAGGAAGGAGCCAGATCATAGGAAATGAAGAATACAGGGCCTGGCAGCATTCACCCGCACGCTGAGGGCAACGTTGCCAGCGTGGTGAATCGACGACTGGGCGCATTGTCTTCTCCATCTGCTGGTTAAGTACCTTCTGTCTTCGACGCCCACTATTCTGTCATCGATTCATTCCTGTATTATTTGCTCTACTAGTATACAGCGCGAATGTCCAGCGGACTTCCATCCCCGAGTGAGAGTAATTTTCTGGAGCCTGCATAGTTTGATGACTATGACGAGAGATCCAAATTCCTCTACGCCGCCACAATTTCCAGAGGTTCTCCTACTATACGGTATCCAATCACATCTGTGCTTACAATACTACGTGCCTGAGAGTCGCATCAAGAGAGCCATGAGGCAGCTCTGGTAGTAGTATGATTGTGTATAATTGTACTGCCTGGCAGCGGATCACGACTCTTGGTATATATACAAAGACAGTACGAGCTTGTATGAGAGCCCAAACTATCTGTCTGAGACTGCGCTCGGCCAAGATGGATTCCGTGCAGGCTGCGTTTTCCAAACATAAGAGCGAAAGGCACGTGTAATATTGATCGCGCTTACGCGCTTATTGACGCGTCTCCTCCATTCTGCTTGACAATGACAGGAACAGTTTTTGGCTCGATCTGCGAATGTTGCCTGCCTATGTAGCAGCTATTTCGGCTGTTCTACTTATACTCCATGCCGTAGCAGTATCAAGGTCGAGGACAACTCTAACTTCTTATGTCGTACCATCGGAGAATGACACAGGCCTTGACGCGTCGGAACCCACCGTCTGGCGAAGGCACGTTGCGAGAATTGGAGGGCCAAGAATACTTGCACACCGGGTTCTCAGACTTAGCGCAATCTTTGTTCTGACTGTCCTTGTAATTTACACGGGTGTGGGTAATGGTTGGACGCGGTTCGACGTCGCTTTAGTAGCAACTATGGTACGTGTTGGAATCTGCTGGCATATGGACGTGTACTAAATGCGAAACCACAGGTTTATGCCACCATCCTGGCAGGCCTTAACATCTTTTCGTCGGCTATTGTGTCACGTTTATATTCCTTCCATTTAACATCGGTGACTCTCGCCATCTGCGCGGCTTACGCTTACCGCGATATCTGGCCGCTCTTGACATTCACCCTGCGTCCGGTCGACGAATCAGAAGGAACGGTGCTTTGGGCAAAGATTGTCCTAATCGTGTTCATCAGTACCGTAGAGCCGTTGTTTGAGCCGTACCCTTATATCCCCGTGGATCCAAAAGTGTGTTCTCTTCACTTTGTTTTGTTCACAACCTCGCTAATTTCTGCAGGACCCCATGCCGGCACCAAACCCAGAACAAACAGCTTCCATCGCCTCATTCGCTTTTTATACCTTTCTGGATCCTATAATCTGGCTCGGCAATCGTGTTCCTCATCTCAGTCATGATCAACTGCCTCCTCTGTGCGATTATGATAGGCTGAAGAATCTTATCAAGCGTAGCTATCCTGTAAGTATGCCCCTACTACACACGAACAACACAAACTATGCTGACCTATTTGTGCCAGCGATTGGACCCGTTCTCAGGTGCACGAAAACGCCATTTGTTCTGGGGGCTCGTGATGGTATTCGGGCGCTCTCTGCTGTACCAGTCCGCCTTTCTAATTCTAGAGGTAAGACTGTAGATTCTGTATCTTTGCAGCAGAAATTTCATGTTGTTTATCCAGTCCATATCGTCGTTAGCAGGCATTATTGCTACTAATCGATTGTTGAAGTCAGTTTTGTTGTCGTCTGATATCCTATCACGTAAATTGAACAGAGGGTTTCTAGATCTCTCGAGAGTGGCGGAGAAAGTACCACTGTCAAGCCTTGGGTCTGGATCTCATTGATTGCGATCAGCCCTCTGGCTGAGGGTGTTTTCTATGAGATGTATTCCTATCTCTCAGTACGTTGGCAATTGCTCCCGTTCGACACATGGCAACTGACGACACTTATAAGACTGCCTCACTTGTTCGCATTGAAGGTATCATCACGTCACTAGTCTTTGATCATGCTTTGCGCATCCGCTTGAAGGCGGAAGTGCCATCTAAGGATGAAAAGACTCTTGCTGCCGATGTTGTAGCCTCTGGTCTCGCAAATGATTCGGACAGAGTCATTTCACCTGACCGTGGCACCCTTGTTGGCGAAGAAGAAACAGACGATGTACAATCGAGGAGCGTCACGCCCGCGACACTGGCATCAACTAGTACTACTGTCACAGCGACTGCAACGCAATCTCAAGGAAAAGGCAAGGCATCCGCTTTGAAGAAAGTTCAGGAAGCAGAAGAGAAGATGATATCCAGAGCCGAAGCAAACAATCTCATCGGCAAGATCAACAATTTAGTTACGAGCGACCTGTCAGCAATTGCAGAGGGTCGCGATTTCTTGTGGATCGGTACGTCCTATGTAACACAGGTTGACTTCATGTCTAAGCCTGTTTCAGTGGTGGCGGCACCTGTGCAGATGATACTCAGCTTAGGTTTTCTCTACACGATACTTGGCTGGAGGTGAGTTTATGGGGCATCACTGTTACCACTGGGGTTTGATATCACTTTTGATAGCTCTATCGTCGGGTTAGCTGTGATGGTCGCTCTCTTTCCCGTCCCGGCATCCGTGGCGAAGTTACTCAATGGTGTGCAGAAACAGAAAATGAAAGCTGTACGCAATTCCTTCATTCCCTACCGATGTCTCCTTAACATTTATACAGACCGACGCCCGCGTCCAGACTGTTACAGAGAGTAAGTGTCGTTCTTTTTGGTGGCCACAAGCTGACTGTAGCAGTGATGAATGTTCTACGCATGATCAAGCTATTCGGTTGGGAGTCACGAGTAAGGGACGAGGTGGCAAAGAAGAGAGAAGAGGAGCTCCAGTTCGTCTGGAAGCGTAGGATTCTCACTTGTGTGAACAGCATATCGAAGTGAGTGTATGTTGCCCTTTGCACTACCCCCGTTGACCTCGATTTCTGTAGTCTCGTCACACCCCTTCTTCACATGGTTGTCACGTATGCGACCTTCGTAAGTCCGTCGTCATGCGTATCTATCATATAACTTACTTGGCTGTGTCAGACCGTGATCATGAAGCGAGAACTCACAGGTGAGCAGATTTATCAGTAATATGTACGACCGCGATGCCAATCAATGATACCAGCTGCTATTGTGTTTTCTTCGATCATTGGTACGCCGAACTTCGACGCCCTTTCGATAGCATTCTGATAACGGATACCACAGCGTTCAACGTGCTACGACAGCAGGTATACTTGTTGTTTGGTTGGAGCCCTAGGTTGATTCAGGGTACGCGGAATCCACTTGCCGCAGGAAGAAGGCAGTCTATTCTAATCTCTCCCGATAGCCAACGTGTCTCTCAGCCGAGTGACAGACTTTTTGCAGAATGTAGGAGCCTGACATAATCCACTTCACATGCAGCTAACTCTAAGATTTATCAGACCGAGCTCTTGGACTCTTTTGCCGAACAACCTGCTCCAGATGTCGTAACGGACAGCTGTGCTGAACATAAAGAAGACATTGGCATCGGCAGAGCCAACTTCTCTTGGAGTAATGAGCCTACCGATGGTACTGTGACACCGTCAAGACAGACCTTCCGTCTTCGTGTCGACGACGAAGTTGTATTCAAGAAGGGCAAATTCAATCTCATTTTAGGACCCACAGGCTCTGGTAAGACGTCGCTGTTGATGGCTCTGTTGGGCGAGATGCACTACATTCCCCTCGGACCGGACTCGTGGGTCAATCTTCCGAGGGAAGGAGGCGTGGCGTATGCCGCACAGGAATCATGGGTACAGAATGAGACCATCAAGGTAAATTCACCAATATGACCGGTTTGAATGTCGAACATCCGCTCATCAGAATGTTAGGATAATATCGTCTTTGGAGCCCCGTTTGATGTAGAACGGTATAAGAAAGGTTGGCGTCTCATACGTGCATGCCATTTCTAGTCTCACTGTGCCCACAAGTGATTTATCAATGTGGGCTTCAACGGGACTTGAGCCTCCTCGAGGCCGGAGATGCTACTGAAGTAGGCGAAAAGGGATTAACTCTGAGGTGAGTGGTAGATGTTTCCCTTTATCATACTGGCTTGACTCATCCGATTGCTTAGCGGGGGACAGAAGGTAGACACTCTGATGCTTGCCACGATGCGAACGAGTATCTGAATGACGTTGATTAGGCTCGAATCACGCTTGCTCGGGCCGTGTATTCTTCAGCAGCGATCTTACTTCTCGACGATGTGAGCTTTGTCTTGCCTTGTTTTCGACAGAAGTTGACGTTGGGTTACAGGTCCTCGCAGCTTTGGTAAGAAATACAGCAATCTGAAAGACTGATGACTTCTTGACTCATATTGTTGACAGGATGTGCATACTTCTCGTTGGATTGTCAACAAGTGCTTCCAGGGAGACCTCATCAAGGGTCGCACTGTTATTCTGGTGGTGAGTAATCCCGCCGAAACAGAGTTTCTCTCTTGACGCACGACCGTTAGACACACAATGTTGTGTTGGCTAGTCCTCTTGCCGATTTTGTGGTATCGATGGGCACAGACGGCCATGTGGTTGGTCAGGGTAGCATGTCCGATGCCCTTGCAACGAACCCTGAGCTTTCGGAAGAAGCGAAGCACGAAGAAGAGGATATTGAATTAGACGAATACCAGGAAGAGGGTGGCGAATTAACTGGAGAGGCGAAGGGCAAATTGGTAGTCGCAGAAGAAGTCGAACTAGGCCACGTTAGCAAATCTGCATGTGAGCCAGTATTTTTGCATCAAACGTTCATTGCTGATACTGTCTTGATCATCTAGTCATGTTGTTCATCGATGCTCTAGGAGGGAAATGGCCAGTGTTCTTTTGGTTTCACTACCTCATCCCCTCAAGTCTACGAGTCGTGTTCGATGGAGTAGAGATCTGGTGGCTCGGACACTGGGCTCAGCAATATACTCTTCACCATCAGAGCGAAGTCTCCGTGGCCTTGTGGGTGTTCCATATCCAGTGACCGCTGTCTTGTGCTGAGCCCGTTATCTAGCTACCTCGGAACGTATGGTTTGTTCGTTCTGGCTATGATCTTCTTCTCTGTCTACGGTTATGTGGTTTACACCTACGCCTCGATGCGAACATCCCGCGTTATTCACTATAAGCTTATTTCATCTCTACTCGGGAGCACGTTCAGGTCAGTCGACATGAAATCTGATGTGACTAAGTGATCTTACAACTTACAGGTGGCTTGATATTACCCCAACGTCGAGAGTCATCGCTCGTTGTACTCAGGACATCCAAGCAGGTATTTGTTCACTTTTTTCTGCTTAACTGGCTGTTGACCTGACGTTGTCGACCAGTTGACGGAGAAGTGGTCGACAGATTAGAAAGCCTTCGTAAGATTATATAATGCCCATTGTGTGTTTTATCAGGCTCACAGACATTGGCAGTCGTGATCACTTTGTTTATGGTCGGCCGGCTAGCTGGCGTGGTACTCTTCTCGCCAGCGTTCATACTGCCAGGCCTGGCCATCGCAGCTCTGGGAGGGTGGCTAGGTCAGGTATACATGAGAGCCCAACTGTCCATCAAGAGAGAGATGTCCACGGCGAAAGCTCCCGTGCTAGGTGTTGTGGGTGGTGCAATCGCTGGCCTGTGTATGTTTCTGACTAGACTATGTATATTTGTTGTACTGACTCTACTGAACGCAGCGTCTATCCGTGCCTATGGTGCTCAACCAGCCTTCAAGAAAGAGATCGCTCATCGTATCGATCGCTATTTGCGTGCAGCGAAGTCGTTCTATAACTTGAATCGGTCAGTTCTCCTCTTTGACTTCACTCGCGACTCTCTGACTTGCATACGTAGATGGATAAGCGTTCGAATCAACTGTCTGTCCGCGATTTTTGCAGGAGGATTAGCCTTCTATCTCACATACGGTGTTTCTACGCCGAAACCATCCGTCATTGGTTTTGTTTTGAGTATGGCGAGTGAGTGTTGTTGAGACTCTTGATAGAATGCATGCTAATGATGCTATGGCGTAGCCTCGTTTACCAGCATGATTCTGTTGTGGGTCCGTATGTACAACGATTGGGAAGGTGCGTTCGTCGACTTAGGATATCGAAGATCTTTCTGATGCTAGCTGGACACAGTGAGCGGTAACAGGTCAGAGATGGACTTTTTCATCAGTAGAATGTACACTGATTGTCCTCAGCCTGGAGCGGATTCGTCAATATGTCACTATCGAGCAAGAACCGGAGCCTATAGACGGCGGAGTACCTCCAGCTTACTGGCCTGCTAGCGGCGAACTGCATGTCGACAACCTGTCTGCTCGATACTCCCCGGTAGGTTTAAAGGCGCAGCGACTACGATATAGGTGATCTAATCATTCGAGACAGGATGGACCGAAGGTGCTTCAAGACATATCATTCGACATCAAGGCGGGTGAGCGGGTCGGCATAGGTGAGCACTTCCAGGATGATGCGGATATCCTCAGGATCCTGATGTTACATAGTCGGACGCACTGGTTCTGGAAAATCCACGTTGACCTTGGCTTTACTCCGTTGTATCTATACTGAAGGAACCGTCTACTATGACGGGATCCCCACTGACAGCATCAACTTGGATGCTCTACGATCGAATATCACCATAATCCCGCAAGTGGTCAGTATCCTGGCTTTCGTACTTGTCGAGCGTGCTCTCTGATCCTATATGGCAGCCCGAGCTTCTGAGTGGTTCCCTTCGTCAAAACTTGGATATGTTCGGACAGTATGACGATTCGGTCCTCAACGACGCCCTACGCGCTGCTGGCCTCTTCTCGTTGCAGCGCTTGTCTGACGAGAAGCGACTTACACTGGACTCACAAATCTCTAGCGGGGGCGGTAACCTATCTGTCGGTCAAAGGCAAATCATCGCTCTGGCACGAGCGATCGTGCGGCAGAGCAAACTCCTTGTCTTGGATGAGGCGACTTCTGCGATTGGTACGTTGTATTTCCATGTTGTCATATGCGGAATCAGCTCAATTTTCGCCAGATTATGAAACGGATGCGGTCATACAGTCGTCACTTCGGAATGAGCTGAAGAGCGACGTGACTGTGATCACCGTCGCACATCGCTTGCAGACGATCATGGACTCGGACAAGATAGTGAGTTGTTCGTTTGTTTCCTGGCTACCCAGCCTGAGTATCGTTTCAGATGGTTCTCGACGCTGGTCGTTTGATTGAGTTCGATAGCCCCAAGAACCTGCTACAGAATGAGAAGAGCTCGCTACGTGCATTGGTGGATGAGAGTGCTGACAAGGAGACCTTGTACTCAATGGCGGAAGGCACGAGCATCTAGTAAAGGTGCAGTCTCAATTATACAGCCTTTCTACTTCCATCATAGTCAGCATGCTGTTCATGATTTGCCTCGTTTCTACTGCTTCGTCAGTACGGCATACGGTTCCTTTTCTGCGATATAAATTCGTACGTTCGAGTCTCGATTCACAACCGCCAGCGAACGCACATGTAAACTGCTATAACGGCAGTACGCGGTAGAGTACACACTACTACATCATCACCATATGCTCGCGCTCCTTGCCCTTACTTTCGCGATGAACGGTACATTATTCGGTGTCATGGTTGTCTATGTACTCAGCGTCGTGGTTGTCGCTCATGCTATTACACTGGTTGTTTTTTGAACGACTTGTCAGTAGTGGTATAAATTGCGCAAGGTTATATATACATGATGAGATCTTGTGAAGAAAGCTAGATAATGTACATTGTGAGATCGGTTATCCTCTATAGCAGTTCAACAACACCTATGAACAATCTGAGGGGTTGGGTTCACCGTGCCGCCAACTTCTCTGCATCTTGAATGAGTTTGAGAGACATAAACACCGCACGAATCCCGTCGCTAACCATGTCTCGCTCATCATCAGAAACTTGTGCGAGAGCGGCTACAGGAAACTTGTCGGGATGCCACCGTAGAAACGACGCTCGTATCCTGTCCTTCCGCGACCCGGTGCTCCCACGTATCTTGAACGGAGCGAAGATAAATTCGGCGACGGCATCAGGGGTGAGGTCGGCTGGTGACATTGGAGGCTCATGAACCGGCCAAGGGACCTCTCTCCAAGTTGCTGGCGTTTCGCCAGCCTGGAGCGCCCGCCAACGCGCCTCATACGCGTCCCACTCCTCCTTGATTTTTCGTTCCTCCTCCTGCAGCCGAATCTCCATTCGCGCCTTCTCTGTACGCTCTCCATCACGCCGACCGTACTGGTTGCGCAAGACACCGCCCGAACGCACCCAGTCAAGTTCAGAGAGCCAGATTTGCTGCTGCATGTATTCGTGTCTTTGACGACGTCTTTCTTCGTGTTCAGCGCGTTTCTTGGCCCGCTCTTCCTCCTGAAGCTTCTTCTCCTCGTCTATATCGCTTTGAGCACTCGCGTCGAATCTGGACGCGTTTGCTTGGGCTTCTTGGATGGAGGACAATGGCGAACGGTGAGTTGGACGCGTTGACATGTCGTCGATGACAGCCTCAGGAAAGGCAAGGTAGCCAGCCATCTCCTCTCTAAAGAGTGTATGTCCTGTAAGCAGGAAGATACGACAAGTGTAAATGAACGGTGGTGGTTGTGTTGAAGGAACAAGTTCAAGTTGGAGTTTGTTGATGTGTCTCCTTGACGCCCATAGACGTTATTGAAAGACCAGGGACCCCGAACACTGATCCACAATTCTGATCGATTGTCCGGGACTGCTGACACCTCCTAGCTGTTTGACGTTTGTCATCGATGTATTACTGCGTATGCCCATTACCCACCAGGTGCACAGACGACTAACTAGCGAGTAAAGTGAGGTGATACTGAAGTAAGCGTCCTGAAATTTGGACGACCTGGCAAATTTATCTGATGTTCACAGATACATGAAGTCACCATGGTGAATATTCACCTCCCGAGCACCCAGGTTTTGAACTCTAGGACATTCACCGCACCTAGACATCTGCTAGAGGATACAGAAGTATCCATCTTAGACATATACCAGTGGAATGAATTTCACAACGCAAATCACCCTCTCTTTCGTTTTCTAGACGACGGCCAACTCAGAACCATCTACTGGAAGGAGGCCGTCAAAGCGATTCGCAATGCGGCTTGCTTCTTCGCATCAGCTGTGAAAGAAGACGTATCTGGACGTAAATCGCCTCCAATTGTTGCAGTTTTAGCTACCTCAGGTACGTCTCAGATTCAATGCCGTCATGATCTTAGGCTCGACACTTCGCAGACACGATCACTTATTTCTGCACTCTGGTGGGAATATTTTGGGCTGGATTGACGGCGTTCCCAATCTCACCGAGGAATGGCGTGGAGGCTGTTGCTGAACTCATATCTCGCACGGGCGCTTCTTGCCTGTATATCAGCTCTGAGCCCAGAATTGAGGACGTTGCAACGGCTGCCTTGAAGACTCTTCAAGAAAACGGAGACATCGATGAAGCATTTGAAATACATAATATGCCAACCTTTGAGGATTTGTTTGGTACAAATACGGGTATACGGAAGATGGACCGTCTGAACACCCCAGTCAAACGGGACCTTGATGCGCCTTTGATAATCCTTCATTCATCAGGCAAGTCATTCAGACATATCTCGTAACATATAGCTCATATGTGGTTGCACAGGCTCAACGGCGCACCCTAAACCTATATCGTGGTCTGCTCGTCGTCTCAAACAATGGGCGCTGCTTCCATGTGCGTCTTCACTAGTGACGGAACCCCTAGACATCCTCAACTCGCCATGATACAGGGTATGGAGAGATAGACTTCACCGGCGTAGTTATGGCTTGCCACGCCATGCCCATGTTCCATGGAATGGGCGCGCTGCAAATCAACACCGCCGTGAGTTTCCCGATCTAGGTGATTCCTGTGTATTAACACCTCCGTTCTGCCAGGCATCTTGCGGACTAATTATAGCCACATTTAAGCCAGCAATTCCAGCAACGTTTCCTACTGTTGTCAATGTCTTTCAAGAAGCTATCGCTACGGAGTGCGACTTGATAAGCTGCGTGCCCAGCTTCGTAGAGGTAACACCCCAGTCGTGTGTGACCAGTGGGCAGGTATCTTACATGCTTCTTAATCGTAGGAATGGGCCACGGACCCTGCTAAGATCTCACATATGAAGACTCTGAAAGGCATGGTACGCATTCTGTCGACGGCTCCACCTCGACACTTTTGAGCTATAACTTGACCTAGATCTTTGGTGGTGGTCCTTTGTCTCAAGAAACAGGCGATCGATTAGCTTCTGAAGGCATCGCTTTATATCAGAATTATGGATGGTAAGGCTAAGGAAAGAACCATAATGCAATGATGCTGAAACGATGCATAGCACTGAAGTTGGCGTCATGAACACCTTTTTACCATGTGTGTCTCTACTTTGTTCTCGCGTCATTGCACTCATAGGTTTACATCAGCCAACCCCGGAATGGACTGGGAATATCTAGACATGTCCAAGCAGTTCCGTTCTGAATTTGTGCCACGAGGCGACAACACGTATGAACTAGTCGTAGTGGTGAGTCTGTTCTCACTGGTCGCGCATCAGTATAATCGCTCACGGCTGTTTCACCCGGTGTTGCAGGCCGATGATGTTTGGAGGCCCGCTGTGATCAACACTAAAGTTGACGACAAGGACGCGTACGCGACACAAGATTTATTCATTCCACATGAATCGCGACCTAGTCTATGGAAGATTTTTGGCAGGGCTGACGACCAGATTATGTTGTCTACCGGTGAAAAGGTAGGCTTGCGTACTACGTATTTCCTAGAGGTAGTTCGCTCATCGAAACATAAGACAAACCCAGGACCTTTAGGCGAGTTAGCCGGGTCGACTTTATAGACAAACGGGGCTAACTGAGTACTTCGGTTCCAGAAAGCATATTAGCGCAAGACCCACACATACAATCTGGTGTCATCTTTGGTCGCGGGAGATTCCATAACGGAGTACTGATTGACCCGGCCAAAGAGCACGTCTTTGACCCACGTCATACAGACAAATTAAGATTGTTCAGGGATGCGATATGGTGAGATGTGTTGTTAATCACAGCGGCTTCTTTGACTGACCGCTTGACGAGGCCGACTATAACGAGAATGAACTCTTTCGCACCTCAACACTCACGTATCTTCAAAGAGGTGGACTTCTGGCCGTCTCCCCTCATATAGACCTATGCTGATTTTACTTGTTGTAGATGATACTTGTCGCATCTCCAGACAAACCATTCACGTACACTGCGAAGGGTACTACACGAAGACAAGCCATTTTATCTGACTACACAGAAGAAATCAACACTCTGTACATCACGGCTAAACAGCAGGCCTCTTCTGACGTACCCGCCCCATCTTCTTGGGACCTCGCGGCAACTCTTTCCTACGTCAGGCGCTTGGTTCACTCAGTCCTTAATCGTGAGGTCTCAGACGGTGTGGATATCTTTCAATATGGCTGTGACAGGTATGTCTGGGAATATCGTGCCAACATCCAGCACTGCGCTGAAAGACGATCTTCAAGCTTACAGGCTGCTTGGATACGCAATGGGATTATACGAGCTCTACAAACAACAGGAAGAGACGTAGCATCATTGGCGCCGAATTTTGTTTTCCAAGCGGCATCTATCATGAATCTTGCACAACTAGTGGCGGAAACGACTGGAACACCTTCGTCTGAACCTATCAACCGCAAGACAGTCGATGATCATCGTATACAAGAGTTGTTGGATCTGGTGACCCGGTTCACATCCGATTTTCCTGCGCGGCCTATGGCCCTCAAGCAGCCAACTCTGTCGAAGGATGTCGTACTCCTGACTGGCTCAACCGGCGGTTTTGGTTGTCATATCTTGGCGGAATTAGTCTCCGACCCGTCTGTGGAAAAGATCTACGCCTTGAATCGAGGTACGGGGGCTCGTGAGCGGCAAGTGGAGAGCCTGCGCAAGCAAGGACTGGATCCGGAACTTGTTGCCTCTCCCAAAGTACACATCCTTGACGGCAATATGAGCGACCCGTTTCTTGGACTTGATCCGTCTTTGTATAGGGAGGTGAGTCCACCACATGGTGCTCCTGAAGGACGCCTTGACACTTATAATTAATTACGTACATAGATTCAAGAATCCGTCACTTATATCATCCACAACGGTGCGCTGTTGTCCCTCGCGGAACGTTTTCCGGTCAATGGCTGACATCTGCATCTATCAGCTTGGAAGGTAGACTTCAATCAGTCTGTGAAATCATTTGATAAGCTCCTGCTCGGCCTGCGCAACCTGATCGATCTCGCCTTGTCCTCGCCGCATGTTCTTTCCCCACGCGTCCATTTTACGAGTTCCATTGGCGTCTTCAGGCGTGAGCACATCCCGTCCTCGTCTTCCGCCAATTTCATTCTAATCACGAGCGTGCAGACGGGAAAATCCGGGGCTGCGTCCCGGAAGAGGTCATCGCCGACCCCGAGATTGTTCTCGGTATAGGCTACACGGAAGCCAAATGGGTTGGAGAGCGGCTGCTAGAAGAGGCTCGAAGGCAGGCCGGCCTCCGTGGCACCATCGTGCGCCTGGGGCAGCTCTGTGGTGCGCAGAACGGATACTGGAACGAACGGGAATGGTTTCCTACCGTCGTGAAGTCTGCTGAATACTTGCGATGCTTGCCTGACGTCGATGATGTAAGTGCCTCTCATTGTTTGCTAGTGTGCACGCCACTGAGCTGCCGGGTGCGTAGGCCGGTCTGATATCCTGGATACCCAATTCGGAGGCAGCAAAAGCACTGCTAGAGATGCGACACTCGGACGAATTGGTGCTGCACCTCGTTCATCCGCGACCCGTGCCGTGGAGAAGCGTTATAGGACCGATCTCCAGTACGCTACAGGTGCCGTTGGTTCCCTATGCCGACTGGCTTGCGAAGCTCGAGGCGTGTTTGTCGGCTGGTTCGTATCCGGAAGCCGAGGATATGCACCAATACCCTGCCCTGCGCCTGCTGGAATTCTTCCGTGGCGTGATTAATCGCGAGGACAAGGAACCCTTGGGAATGGCTAGGCTGGACGTAATGAAGGCCCTTCGCGCGTCACCCACCCTGGAAACCATTGTTCCATTGAGCTCAGAATGGAGCTCCAAGTGGTTACAGTCCTGGAGGGAGAGCGGGTTTCTCAGCACATGCTAACAAGAAGATTGTTTAGGTTTGCGCCGTCGATAGTGATGACCTGTGTTCAAACTCTCATGTGGATGGGCGCAGGCATACCTCACATTCACGCTGGCGGTACAATCTTTGTGCTATGAAGAACAAATTTCATTTGTTGCCTCGGAGAGGACTTGACATATACTGGTGCGGGCCCAATCCCAACACACAGTCCAATGAGCGTACAGTAGTGGGTAGTACTACAATTTTGAAGGCGTACAGTAGGTATGAAGACAAAGGCAAACTTGCCCGTACATGAGGGGAATGATGAATGGTAAATGGTGCTTGTATGATGTTGATGGTTCCATATGTTATGCGATGATATAAGATACAGCAGAATAGCATAGCGAAGAGTTGGAACGCAGAAAGCAATGAGACGACGGGGGCCAGATGCAAGATAAATATACTGTTGATCACGACAGCGGCGGGCCGTTGCTGAGCTCGACTCCCACCTTCTGTGCGAGGTGCATGCCAAGAGGCTCAAGCGCCTCCTTCCACACGTTGAGTCGACGGCGTCCAGCGAAGATGTTCATGGACCGCTCGCCCGTCTCGCCCTCGGGCCCGAACACGTAGACCTTCTCCTCCGACCACGGGACCTCGCCGTACGCGAACGCGAGCCAGCGCCCTTGCACTGCGTCGCGCACACGAGCGTACGTCCACTCGTCGACGATCGGCGTGCCCCAGTCGTCATCGTCTTCGGCGCTGAAGCCAAAGCCGAAACCAGCGTCTTCAGAGTCGCTGTCAGACCCGTACGACAACGGGGGTGTGTCGGGAGGCGAAGGCGAGAGCGAGAGCGACGGGGAGTACGACTCGCAGAGAGATGCCTCCGGCGAGTATGTCTCAGGAGGGGTGAGGGCAGAGGGAACGGAGAGGGGAACGTTGTCGAATAAATACAGCATGTCCACCGCATGATGTGGGGTGCCTCTAGAGGGGCTTTCTTGGTCGAACACATATCTCCACACACCGCACCCGCCGCGAGCACGTTTTGCGGTGTGCGCAATGCAGTCGGTGGGCCAGGCAAAGCGCGCGTCATTGATGAGGTCCAAGACCTTTTCCGGCAATTCATCCGGTGGCGTGTGTGACGATATGTCGTAGGCGCGCAGGAGCGCAGACGACTTCGACATGGACTGGCAAATGGCGCGTATCCTGCGCACGACGCCTGGTGCGGTCCAGGTCGACGCTGGTCCGGCCCATAAGAGCGATTCGGCACCACAATCGCCGACCATCATGGGCTGCAAGTGCGATGGATGGTGGTATAGATTGGTATTGTGGGTGTGCCGGGCACGTGAACGTGAACGCGAGCGGGACTTCGACCTCGCTGTGCGTGCTTTTAAACGATGAGACAGAAGCTGCAACTCTGGGACAGCATGATGGTCGTGGATGGACTCTGGTTGGGAAGGGTATATAGCTTCGCGCCAGCCCTTCGCGAAGAAAACGCCGTCATCTACAGCGCGTACGTGTGGGGTATACGATGCCAATTTTTCGACCGGGATGGCGCGCAAATCATCCACGGTATGTGCTTGAAGCGCACACATGAGTTTGTTGAACTGCCAGGCGGCAGAGGAGACGGTGGGTATGTCGAGTTCTAGCATGGGGCTCTGCACGATGGCACGTTGGAACAATGGAGACTTCTCGTTGGCGGAGGAGTGCATGTGGCACAGGACATCGGTAGCTCCTGAACCCAATCCAAAGAGTGTAACGTTTGATGGGTCGCCACCAAAGTCGGAGATGAAACTATGAACCCATTCGAGCGCGCGTCGCTGATCTCGCAAACCGTAATTACCAACTCCTTCGTCGCCAGCGAGCTTGTTATCTTCACGCAATATGGGGCTCGCAGCAGAACCAAGAAGGCCAAGACGATAACTACGACTAATTAGTAAATCAACGAAGGGCCGCTGAGGCTTTGACTTACTTTATAGTCACGAGAATGACAGGCCTACCCATGATCATGCTTCTCTGGACGAAGGCACCACCGTCGTATAGCCAGCTGGAGCCAGATCCACGATTCCCGCCACTGCTAAATAATGTCCAATAAGACAAGGGTCATATGAGTAAAGTGACGACATACCCATGAATGAATACCATCACAGGGTAGTTCGATGTAGGCAAAGCGGTGGCAGGGCAAGTGATGTTGAGGTTCAGACACTCGAACTCATCCTGCTTCAACACCTGATGAGGTGCACTTTCCTCCGGTAGGTTGAAGAGTTCTTCTTCGTATCCCTTGTATCCAGGTTGTGGACAGATGGGCCTTCGAGATGCACATGTCAGTGACTGTGAGCCCGAGGCGAAGATCATTAAGAACTAACCCGTAGTGTGTCGCGTCGGTGGCAGAGGCGTAGGTCGTGTGTAATTTGGACTGTCGAAATCTAGCAGGTATAGAAGCGTATTTTACCCCTAGATATTGATGCACTGGAGCTACATCTGTGGATACGGGGTGCACAGTACCATTGAAGGTCGTGTGAAGTCTGTCATGGACAACGATGGGCTCCATGAGGAACGCTTTGGCGAACTTAGCGATCATGGTTCACAGGAGAACGAGTACACGGTGGTGAAAGAGCACGAGTGGCTCGAGAAGTGTGTGCGAGCGTTGGCTAATGGCGAGGCCACGGGGGGCAACGAGTGCGGGAACGAGCTCAAGGGGGGAAACTGTGAGGAGGTGGAAGAGGGATGAAGGGCTTCATAGCGCAGCGGGGCCCCAGATCTTGTAGGAGAGGATAGGAGGTCGCACCGCCCAACGATTGAAGCCATTTCAAGCGCGAAGAGGTCGAAAACTCGTAGGCTGCTCCCAAAAAGGCAGCGTCCCACAACCGCCCCCAGTCGAGGTCTCTCCCGGGCTTGTCCGAAATCAGCCAAACAGCTGACAACAACCGACTTCGCACTCACCAGAGACCAGCGGGCCCGGTCACGTGGTTCAAGAAGTGCGCGCTGCCGCCCCCGAGACGGTCGCCGCGGACGACCTCGACCTAGGGGTCCATCACATAAAGCTTGTTCGTACATGTGCGGCTGACGTGAAGAGTGACGAGGAGGTCAGTCGACCGCGAGTCCTTGGAGCAGAACTTGAGTAGAACCCAGGTAGAACCTCGACGAAAGTCCCCCACACGCGTCGTTCCAAACCATTCCACCATCTTTCGAATCCAGATGGTTGCAAACTGAACCACACCTCTTGATGGCAGTAATAACGGCGATAAAGGCAGATAGACACCGCGCTTGAGTGGTAGCATCAACTGTCAAAGATTGTCAGTATGTAGGCATCTATAGACAGTGATCGCACGAGTGATTTGACGTACGATACTGGAAGCCCCGTGCAAAAGGACCATGAGAGCAAGTCTAGGTCATGAGACGGTCCGGTAGATAGTCGGGGAGGCTGTGTGCTGTGGAGGAGGGGGTTCTTCCTCATTTTTGGAGTCTATCCTCCGATTGAATGGCAGGGGCGGCTCCCCATACTAAGGTTCCGCGGTCTGGTTGGGAAGCTCTGTGACACATCGATAACGGTACTTAGTTAGCAGGTGACTATAGTTGGATCGTTCGCACGTACGTGTAAGATGACCGCGTCTGCACTGCGTGGTTATTGCGGCTATGAGAGAGACACCGATATAACATCTGCAGGAGTTGAAAGCAGGCATGGACAGGAGTGTATGATGGCTTGGCCGGCTGGATTGTACCCCGCTTCATTATCCTCGGATTTGCATGTTGCGGCTCGGCGTGCTAGTTTACTGGAGAAACGTGTGAGCCACTGCGGTCAGAAGATACTCTTGATACGCGCAGGCATGCGTCTGCAAGATCAACATGTCAATCAGTAACCATATGTAGTAGTTGTGGTGCCCGACCTCTCGACTAGGTGCAGCCGTCGTTCATCTATGGGGAGGGTAGGTAAGCAAGCCCGGTGGATGGACACCAACAGCGGCCGGTAATGGATTGGCTGAGTATCAGATCCTATCCCGCTTCATTAGACTTAAATTTGCACGGTGTGTAGCACGTTGATCTCGGAGAGATATTTCGCCCTGCTAAGACAAGCTGCGTTCTTGTTGTGCCATGTATGCATCTATAAGGTGGAAATATCCAATAAGTATCATTGCTAAGAAGCAAGCGATAGAGTACCTGACCTTAGAGGTTGGCAAATCGACCAGCGAGCTCCGACTTATGACTGCATTTACTGCCCATCTATTAAGGGCCAATAGTGAACATTAAGCGAAAGATGACCACCTGGACCATTTTGCTAGGCAGAGCAGGAAGTAGGAAGTTGCAATAGAACATATTGCAAGCCGTCGTCTGCTTCTTGAGTTGCATGTGAGACAGAACTGACGAGAGCATCTGCGTTGTTCTCAATACTCAGTCACAACACGATCTGATGACCATCTCTGAAATGCGGGCTACAGCATCAGCGACAGTTATGATTGTGTTGTTGTCGCTATCCAACACATCCTGTATAAGTAAGAGGTCCCGCCACAATGGCAGCAGGCGGCAACATTTGTACTGCCCTCATAATTTGTCGCCCCTCCTTCATCGCGGGCGAGATCACAGATCTGTTTGCACAGGACGTCAGTGAATCACAGCCCAGACCGTGAGTGAAGTATTACGCACGCGCGATTGCACCGATCTCTTGCATGAGACCTCATGAGACTCGCGGAAACACGACCTCATGGCTGCAGATGACGCTAGCCTCCACGAACCTGCTTGCGAACGAGTAAAAAGATCAGCCTCGATTCAGTGCGTTCACAGACACAAGGCGACGTACCACAGCGGCAGAGCCGTATTCAAAGGATCCTCGCCCTCTCCAAGAGGATATATGCGCTCTGGATTGGTGTCGTTTCGGCTACACACCGTTATATATGCATACGGCATTCAACGTTCGACCCTCGGATGAGCATCCCGGTGCATGCAGCATAGATACGGAGATCAAGGGTGCTGATTTATATGATGATATGAGTGAAGTGAGGAGAGAGGTGGAGAATGGCGGAGTCACTGACCAGGTCATGTGTGTACGGTACTGTATGTATGACTTCGCGTTGAACGCCGCGCGGGACATCAACGGCGAGCACAGGTGGAAGTCATTGTACATCAAAACATGTCTGTGAAGAGGCCCAGCAATTACATAGTTGCATGGAGGGGTGCACTAGGTAGGTTGAGGGTAAGTAGGTGACTAGTCACCAGATTCGCTACGCGATCGAGCAATCGATGAGATAAACGCTCATGTATGTAGACGCCCATAACAAGTGCCGGCGTGGTACTAGGTAGTGTACCACATATATACTCGTCCAAGCTCACCATTTGACGTTATTTAAGAATTGAAATGTCTCGTTTGCTCTGAGTTTCCATAAATCATAATTCATACAAGGAGTGAGATCCTGAATAAACGATATATTGGACTGTTCACTTTACCAGCCGCCATCACATTCAAATCGCATCTGTTAAACACCCTAGAACGCAATCACGAATATACAGTAGTGTTGACACGGCAGTAGGTGCAAGATATAGATTGAGCCAACTGTCTATGGCATAAATAGCATTTCGGCGGCGTCGTTCGCTCCTCGGCTGCAGTTGAAGCTGCGACTGAAGCATGAGCAGCCGTTAAATTATCCGCCATCTTCTTGAGAAGAGCGGTTACGACGGTCTCGCAGTGTTGGAGTTCACCTGTCGAGAACCTGGCGATCCATGCAGGAACTCCCTGTACAACAGAGGGATATACACCCTGGCCGCATGCATACGCAACTTGAGCGGTCCGTACTTCCTCGTATCTTCGAAGTAGTTAACAAATTGTGGCAGGCACAGGAGGCGGGGGAGACATACGTCGACGTTATGGTTGAGAACAACTCTGGCAAGATATTTGTCGAGCTCAACTTCGACTGTAAGTCATCAGCGGCTTTCTGCTTCAGTTCACTGAGACCGTACTGCAAACACCGGTTAGTACATGTGAGTAGATGAGGCGTTGTACGTATCCGTTACTCTTACTTTATCCGCGATGCGGTACATGGACTTCGGTGAGCACATATGGGGTTGGTATGCCAAGGCAGGCTGATTTGGGGCATCAATCTTCTGAGATCTCAGAGGGGTGAATTTGATCTCGCCGGTGTAGAGATAGAACAGTAAGGCTCTCAAACTGAGAATGGGTTACATACTTGTCTTGTGCAAAATGAATCAATGGTTGCTCACGTTTGGAAAGCGACATCTGGGAGTAAGACTACGTTCCCGCATCTTCCAGTAGGTTCATCGCTGGCTATGGTCAGCATGACCTTATCGGTGCTTCCGTCGGTGAGTTGGAGGTTATCTATGGCCGCCGGTGTAAATTGGTCAACTGCATCCTGCAAGCACTGATGAGTACACTCGGGCCCAATATTGATTGGGAGCACACATGTGTTTGCGCAGGGCTCACCTCCGATTCGTCGTCATCATCGTCACCTTCAACGTCGTCATATTCATCAAGGTCACTGTCGGAAATGTAATCGTATTCAGATGTGTGATCTTTTAGGTCCGCCGGGAATGGGGCATCCAAAGGTGACAGCTTGTTCTCGCGGTAGCCACCCGTCAATACTGGTGGAAGGCATAGGCCATCAGTTATAGTAATTTATGCATTCCAAAGTGTTCCTTACAGCCTTCAAAGTACTTCGAGGAAACTTTCAAAACTGCACTATTGGCATACAATGCCACGGGCTTGTCAACCATGCCAGAGCTTGTCTTCCTAGAAAAGGCGTAGAACTTGGTGTCGACAAAGGCACCTTCAGTAAGCGATAACTTGACGGCAGCTTGGGTGATAAGCTTTCTGTCAGTGGCCGGCGAGAGAGAGATGGTAGAAAGGTTAACCGCCCCCATTTGGGAGGAACCGCCTTTACCACCTCTGCCCCGTTTGCCACGAGATACGTTGGACGACATGCAGTTGGAAGGAAGGAAGGATATGCACAAAGCCTGCGGCGAGAGTGCGGCTAGATATACCACCTGGCCGCTCGTTTCACACGCCATCCTTCCAAGACTGATAAGTCAACTCTCATGTGCAGCAAACGGCGACCCGTGGTAAGTAATGGACTTTGGTACCATTAAACCTTGATTCACGAAATGCGCCAAGCGTAGCTGTACAGAGCAGCGTGAACACTCCCAGATGTCAAGTGTTCCTTCACGAATGGGGAAACGGATCTCCAACTCGTCTTCTAAGAGTATGCAGTTTACAGGGCGACAAGGTCTCCTGAGTATCAGTTGCACGATGTTCGCTTCTTGAAGTACTCACGATGTGACCTTGAGTAAGAAATCTCATCCCTCCACTTATATGTCTAGCGCAGGCCTCGCGGGCCCTCCTTCTCCTTTACTATTGTACATAGATAGTACTGGCTATACCTTGCGTCTCTGGTCTCCCTTCTGCCGAAATCCCCTTCTAAGCATTCACGTATAGACATTGGTGTTAGCACCGCAGCTGTTGCAATAGATGCTCTGAGTTAGTTGTCTCTTGCATGACGAGCACTTAGGCGGACTCGTTCGCGGTGGTGGCACAGGTGTGGCATATGAGGCTGTGAGGGTGTCCGCCATCTTCCTGAACAAGGCGGATACGACGTTCTCGCAGTGTTGGAGCTCGCCCGTCGAGAATTTTGCAATCCATTCCGGAACTCCTTCTGCAACAGAGGGGTATACGTCCTTGCTGCAGGCATAGAGGACTTGAGCAATACACAATTCCTCGTAGCTGCGGAACGCATCTATTAACAAGGCGCGATGGATGGAGCAGGCTGAAAGTGACATACGTTGATGTAATAGTAGAGAAAAGTTCTGGTAAGATGTTCTTCGAGCTCAACTTATGTTGTATGTCGGCAACGGCCTTCTGCTTCAGGTCATTCAGACCATACTGTAACCCTGTGCTTCAGCGCGAAATACGCGTCACGTCCGGAATATTCTTACTTTGTCCGCGATGCGGTATATCGACTTCGGAGAGCATAATGGAGGTTGGTCGTCCAGGGCCGCAGAGACAGCAGATTGACTTGCGGTCCCAGCCTTCTGAGATTTCAGAGGAGCAAACGAGATGTCGCCAGTATAAAGGTAGAATAGAAGAGCTCTTAGCCTGGGAGTGGATGGGTGAGCAAGTCATCATATAGGATGAATCAATGGATGCCCACGTTCGAAAAGCAATATCCGGTAGTATAACAACTTTCCCACGCCTTCCAGTAGCCGGTTGTAGTTCATCCATGGTGAAGATAGTTTCATCGACTGAGTCCCGCGAGCCCTGATCAGTCTGTATATTTTAAAGGTCGTTTCTCTTCAGGATTGCGCAAGTATAACAATACGGGGGAGGCCCACCTCTTTCGTGGCCGCATCAACCTTTTCAACATACCCTGGGTCCAGGTAGGACGAACTGGTCTCTTCTAAATCGTCGTCGTCGTCGTCTAGGTCGCTGTCAGAGAAGTACCCATAATCAGGAATTTGATCTTCATGATCTGCAGGAAACGGGGAATCCAATGGTGACAAGCTACTCTCGCGGTAGCCACCCGTTAAAACTAGTGAAATATATGTATATCAGTCGAATAGTCGGTAACAAAATCAAGCTTACGGCCTTCGAAATATTTCGAAGACATTCTCAGAACCATGCTATTGGCATACAAAGCCATAGGCTTGTCAACGACGCCAGTCTTTTTCTTTCTGGAGAAGGCATAGAATTTGGTGTCAACGAAGGTGCCTGCCGTAAGCGAACGTTTGACTGCAGCCTGAGTAATCAGCTTTCTATCTGTGGCTGACGAGAGAGAGATGGTAGACAGGCTGGTCGTCTTCGCTTGGGAGGAGTCGCCTTTACCACCTTTCTTCCGTTTGCCGCGAGATGCATCGGCTGACATGGAGGACCGAGTAGACGACTGAGGTCTGCGGGGAGGGTCTGTGGGTAGGGTACTCACGATATCGAGCCAGATATACCATTGGCTTCGTTGTCGGACACGTCGTCTTTCTGAATAGTATAGACCACGAGTCTGCTCTCGTTACGTGAGCAAACGATAGCCTATGATAAGTGATGACTTCTGATACTATTAAACCTAACATAGATCAGTGGTCAGCCTGGTTCCGCGATAGGCAGAATAAGTGGGTGCTTACACATAGAATACTATCATAGGGCTGGTTCGATAAGTGGAAATGAATGGCCTTAGTGAAACACGTTGCGGGGTAAGAAAACCTATCATTCTAGAAATGATACACGAGTCCGAACGCACTCACACGATAAGATACAGGATGCAAAAGGAATCAACCCTCCGCCCAGCCACTTGGAACGGGCCTCACAAGACCAATTCTTGCAGCCAGCTGCCTGGCTTGCATCGCCTTAAGTCTCTTCGACCGCACGAATACCACTACCACTGCGATGATGGCTATCACGAGATTGCATGCCACGAATTCATAGAAGTCGCCACGTTCTTTCTCAACTATTCGTCCGCATGACTCCCAGGCTGGAATTTCGCCTTGATGACTGTCCGAGCCTGGTGTAGGTGTTCTCATCGGAGAATGGTCTCCGTGAGACGGTGCAGATGATGCTGGTACGCAATGTACCAAGCGTCGGTTGCCAAATGGTTGGCAAAACGGCTCGTTCAGCTAAGATCGCCTTGATCAGCCGTTCGTTGTTTTACAAGGGTATGCGCTAGACTTACAGCATCCTGTGGGCATGGCTCGCATGACCCGAAAGGTACACATACGAGTTGCGTAGTATTGTCACGAGATGAGGAGATCTTCACTTGATCCGCTGCATATGCATACGGCAGTGAGGCGAGCAGCACGAGTGATGATCTATTCACAGGTTTAGCATGGTAGACGGACGCGACGGAGATGCACTTGCAGTCTCTGAAACAGCATGCTAGCACCACTTTTCTCGGGGACGACTCGTTTGTATGAGCACTATCAACTCTTGACGTTCATAATCAGAAACCAGGATGCATGATCCAAGGAAGCTCGATTTAAGGTGAAAGGTCGTGCTCGGTCTTGAAGTGAGGATGTGGTACAACGTTTAGTCGTCGCTTCTAAAGGGACTACACAACGTCAATTATCTTCACTTGCGGAGTGTCAATTTACTGGTCCATTTTGTTATCGAGCAATAAGTCATAATAACTCCGTCTACAGCGCTAACACTACATACTACTTTTCTCACTGATTCACTCTCAATCGAGCGACCTGCCACTCTACCGAAATCAACCACGAAAGGTTACCGCAGGACTGGAGTCCAAGTGAGTCGCAGACGTAGAGGATTGTATTCTCTAGCAAGTTTTGACGATCATCCCTATCCGTTTCCCGGTACCGCATGGTTCCCCTTCATGGTAGCATCTGCTTCGCCGTGGACAAGTTACTTCGCAATTTTGTATCTCTCAAATATCGCTGGGAGCCGTGCGCTGCTGTGACGCTGACTCCGCTTCTTGCACTACCAGAGAGTTGAAATGCCGCACCCTTCATCAGACATGACTTGCCAGTAGGGTGGCAGCAAGGCCTTTGGCTACTTTTCACGATAATGGGAAGGCCAGGGCGGATGGAGCTTTGCGCGACGAAGGTATGTGTTCCATCATCATAAATTCACCCTCGTTTGTATCAGACTGGGCCTTGTTCCTGATATTACACAATGTTTCAAAGCTTCCAACTTCTTTGCTTGATTGAACGCTCTCGCTCTGCGCGACATCACGGCCGCGCTTGGCTTGTTGCACCAATGCCGCAGCCACGTGGTGGCCCAGTGACCTTCATAGGCTGTTCATTGTCCTGTCTCTGGTTAGCGCGATGCGACGGTGGAGCTTCATGCGGCAAGTCCGTCTACCGAAGTCCATTTATCGTCTAATGCGGCATCTTGATTGTACTCATATGTATGGTAGAACAACACGAGGACAGAAAGTGCAATTCTTGTCACTGGAATGCAACGTGCCGTCGTCCTCTCCTGGGGGAGAGCGTATATTAAAGTCTTGTTCCTCTCAATCCTCTCCTTGTCTGCTGTCCAAGTGACGTTTCTCAAATCTCTCCAACACCATGCTCCATTTTGGCAACCCCACCTTAATTTTGCTGTTGCTCTCATCTGTAGTATATGCATATTCTCGCTTGGCAAGACACAAAGATTATCGCTCGCTAGATCGCTTTCACGACATTCATCTTGACCCATATCATCCTTTTGCGTTCTATGAGGTATGTAGTAGAAATCTCAATCACACACCGTCGATTGATGTAAATTCCGACAGACATATGACTCAGGAATAGAACATCCCCTTGCGAAGCGCATAGATGCCACGGTTGCCGAGTCTGCGGCGGCTTTTGTACATTCAAAGTTGGGCGTCGACGCGGACAGTACTCAGATACATGCGACGTACAGCAACTCCCTCGCCAGCTACGCGTTCGTGAGGCAGCTGCATAGCGGTGTGCCTATAGCGAATGCTGTCGCCAATGTCGCCTTCAATAAGGCCCAGAAGGTCATTGCTTTCGGCTCATCCTTTGTACAAACTCGTGAGGCTCTTATCCTCAGATGGCCTTACAGCTACTGTAACGATGATCGTATATACAGCAGCAGGGACGGCGGCTTCGATCATTCCGTCTGTGTCCGTCGGGGACGCCATGCTGGCTGCTGAGTCTCAACTGAATGCTACATTTGACGAAGCTAAATTTCCAACGCCGACACTAGTATACTTGGCAAGACGAGATCACTCCTTAGCATTAGCTCATGTCTTCCAGGTGCGGAACGCGCAGTTGGGAACGTGGTACGAAGCATTTGTTGATGCTCACTCTGGGGAACTATTGTCCATCACAAATTTTGTTGCGGATGCTACAGTACGTGTTCGAAGTGTATTACAGCAAAATTGGCTGGCTCACCTCAATCTACATCAGTATCGCGTTCTCCCTATCACAAAACAAGTACTCACAGAGGGGTTTGAGAACATCGTGGATCCGCAAGATCCGCAATCATCTCCATTAGGCTGGCATAATGACGGAAAAATACTATCGAATACGACTGAGTATGCTTCACCAGTATGCAATAGGTAGGTGAAATTGATCTTCAATTTTGCAATTTAGGGGGAACAACGCGATGGCATACAAGACCATCCAGGCAAATTTGACGGTGGAGAATGCGGCCGACTTGACGTTCATCTATCAACAAGACCCATCGATCGACCCAACGGCAGCTTCAAACTTGGATGCCGCTCGCGTAAACGCCTTCTACGTGGTGAACATGGTCCATGACTTTTCATACCAATATGGGTTTACCGAAACCGCCTTCAATTTCCAAACAGATAATTTTGGGTTAGGAGGTATGGGTAACGACCGGGTTGAGGTCAATGTACAGTCTGTCAACGGTCTGAATGACGCTCAATTCACCACACTGCCGGACGGACAGAATGGGTTCATGTACATGTATCTCTGGGACGACACTGAACCTCGGAGGGACGGTTCTTTGGAGAATGATATCATCGTGCATGAGGTAATGAACGTTCCATCGTGAAGGCAGTCGGACTGAAAATGTTTGCAGAATACTCATGGTATCACAAATCGGCTGACTGGCGGAGGGACAGGACGGTGTCTGCAGACTCTCGAGGCCGGTGGTTTGGGGGAGGGTTGGTCTGATGCAATGGCTGAGTTAGTCGCACACTGATCTTATATATATTGAGTTCTGACTATCCGACCCCGTTTTATCAGATGGACAGAACAGAAAAGCGCAAACTTCAGTGACTACGTGATAGGACCATATGTCACAAACAATCCCGCTGGCTTGCGCACTTATCCGTACTCTACAAACAGCACTACAAATCCCCTCAGGTACTCTTCTATCGCTACCTTCGACGAAGTCCACCAGATCGGCGAGGTCTGGGCAAATATCCTCCATAACGTTCATGCTACGCTTGTAGGCAAGCATGGATTTTCCCAGACCGCGTTTACAGAACCCTCGTGCGTTTGATGCCTATCGACTGGTTTTCAATGACTGATGGGTGCGAGTCAACAGCGGGAGTGAAGGGAACATCGTGTTCCTTCATCTTTTCATGGATGCTTTGCCCATACAGCCGTGCAACCCAACTTTCATTTCCGCGCGCGATGCATGGATACAAGCAGATGTGACGCGATACGACGGGGCGAATAGATGCATCCTATGGACGGTGTTTGCTAGCAGAGGCTTGGGTGTCAATGCTGCAAACTATGAAGACGATTCGACTGTCCCTGCTGATTGTTGATCTGTACATAAGTCCCATGACCTGTTTTGTAACGTTGCCTACATTTGGTCAAACTCATCTCTTGCTATTTGGACTCGCTCTCTACGATTGTGGCGACACTATACCGTCACGTATTTGCTGGCGAAGATCAGTCGCAACACAATGCACCGTTCGTTATTAATGATAAAATTTTCTGTATTCAACATCCATGATGCAGACGCTGTAGCGAGTACTTCGGAGTTGGTTTGCTTGATGATGAGTGTAGTGCAAGTGGAATAAAGGCTGGTGTTCCTCACCGTGACGGTTCCCAACTTCTGAGTCTCTGAATCAATCCAGACTCGAAGAAGCGCCTAACGTGCAGCTTTACTCCCGCCGCTTCTACGTTCATCTAGCATTTCGCCACTATGTCTCGCCGTGCCGTCGTAATCGAAGAAGAGTTTGACGACGATACAGAGTTACCTCTGCCCAACAGAGCTCTTCCGAATACTGGGACCAAGGGCGCAATATTGGAAGCGCTTTCCGACGACGAGGACGATGAAGGTGGAAATTCTACTCCAGGACCTGCTTCAGGGCCAGCGACTCCTTCGAACAACCAGTTTAAGGAGAGAGACGTGTCTCCAGGACTAGGACCAAACGAGGTGAAGGACATCACACCGTATAAGAAGTGCGCACTCTATTATATCAAAAGCGTGACTATCTCTTATGGTCATTAGGTGGATTTGCGTATATCCTATCTATATAGACGCAAAGAGAGCCTATGGTACAGGGGAACGTCGTATTGCCCGTTCGAAGTCGGTGTGGTGGCCTCTTAGCAGAGACATCGCAGAAGCGGCCGCTCGCTTGGGACTCGGGACCCTCCATGAAGGGCAGAAATCACACCCCAGAGACTGGGAGAACCCCGGGCGAGTGCGTGTGCAATGGAAGAAGGATGGTAGACTGGTTAATCCTCGATTCAAGACTAGTGCGTACTAGTCTTCATCTAAAGTCACTAAACATACTAAACTTATCACACAGAGAAGCAGCTCCTTGAGTCGATCGCACTGCAGATTCAATTGTTCAAACCAGACAATGTACCCAAACCTCCCTATTCTACTACGTCCCCGAATGCTCCCACAGAACCCATACCAGCTCCGACACCCGCGAAGGGCAAGCAGCCTGCTTCGAAGACTGCAGGAAAGGCTTCTACAACGATTTCATCTGCTGCTGTTCCTACGCGACCTTCAGGTCGTCCTCTACCTGTCCCTCCAGCTCCTCATCCTCCATTGGCAAATCGTGTCTCCCCATATTCTCCCGCTCTCGTATCAGGTGTGTTAATCGAGACGGTGAAAGCTGGAATGAACGCGCCGGATCCTGGTCTCGGCGCAATTGGCGGTGGGGGTAAAGGAAAGCGGAAAGTAGTGAGGGTGCGGGGTTAGGTTGTCGCCTTGTAGTGAGCGTATATATATCACCTATGTGATAATCAAGCGATTTGCGTCGTATCTCTCGTCCCCTTGCTAGTAGTACATGTATCGTCGTTCTTTGCGACTCACACCGGCGTGTCATTGTACATTTCTGCAGCAATACCAAATTTACATAACGCATGTACGTCTAGATTCTTCGTGTCCTAGTCTATTCGTGTGGTAACATCTGAACTTGACAATCTGTTTGTACCATTGGTCAGTGAATGTAGATTCGAGAATCCATGCAGTAGTACTCACGATCATGTATCTCGGACCCAGGGTCCTCCCATATGTTGTGCAAAGACACGCACTGCGGCCCCAGGTATCGCCATCACGTTGGCGAAGTCTTGCGTGAAGGAACAAGAGTTCGAAGACTCAGCCTTTATTTTGCATAGATCCCTATGCGCCACCGCCCATGCGAATGCTGCTCCTTTGGACTTGTTGTACGAGATATGATAGGCGTACGAGGCTTTCACTGCATCCAGGCGACCTAGCGCCACAAAAGTGTCGGCTCCAACCGGGACTTGTGCGTACAAGGCAAGTACATCATGCCTGATCGTGTCGTTGGCCTGTTTCGATTGCTGACGCTCCTTCTTGTTCTTGTTGGGTGGGCTGGGGTCGTTGGGGCGCGTCCACAAATTTCTCCAATAGAGTAGACTTTGATCCACAACTGCAGTTATCTTCGATAGTTCACATTTCAACGAAACTATCTTCTGCGCATCCTCATATGGACGTAGGAGATCTGGGTCTGGTGGCTCGTCCTGCAGTCGAAGAATTTTGGTCTCGTACTCCGCTAGAATTGTGCTCTCAATCGTCCTTCCCTCCCCCAAGAGAGCTTCCAGTATGAAGCCCGGAGACCCATCCGGTCTCTTAAGATGCCCACATGGCACGCGTTTTCGCCCCCCGGAGTCTGCAGGACCACCCAAGCATTCTGGGGCGGCGTTACCGAATCTCCGCCTGTCCGATTGGAAACCTTCATCCTTCACCTTTTTGCCTGTCTTCCTAGAGTCTAGCACGATGTTGAACCTATATTACAGTATACTTAGCACTCATGAGTGTGGAAAATGCTAGGACTTACATATGAGCGACTCTGATTGTGTCAGGATGATCGTAGCCGAACTCATAGATACAATTTTCGTGCATCATAGAGTAAAGCCCGACCCTGTTTTCGCAGAGACCAGTAAGAAGATATCTCTGGAGTAAACGTGCTGCGTCGCCCGGTAGCTTGCAGCTCTGCAGCTCTTCGTTGGCCTGCCCCACTGACAGGATAGTGTCGATAGGCTCGAAATATTGCATGAGATCCGATGGCTCCTGAGTAATCGGCGGCTCCACAAATCTATCGACCATCTCTTTGTCAAATATGCACACAGCGGTGTCTTCAGACAGGCTGTCAGTGGGATGTACACACATAATTCAGCGCTGGGGCAAAAAACGTACCGCCATCAACGTCTAAGGCGTATCATTTGCATGTCAGTAAGCCAGAGAGTATGGTGTAGTACCGCGTACGCACCTCCACCTGCGAGAAGACTGGCGAGAGATCTGTCCCCTTTGACGGGGAGAACGATTACGTCCACATAATCCGACAATTCAGGACGAAGCACGGCAAGGACCTGCAAGTAAATCAGCGGCTTGTTATTCATCAGATATCTTTTTCTACCTTCTGGACGTCTGAAGGAAGGCGTGCAGGGTTTCGGTAGATCTACACGGAAAGCTTCAGTTATCGGAGAATCCAAATTGTACTCTAGACGTACCAACACGTCACCAGTCAGAATTTGAGGATCCAGATTCTTCAGGGGGTCCCTGAGGAATTGTGATGATTTGAAGTGTATCTCGCCGGGTCCTAGGACGTCGAAGGGATCTGCGATACAAGGTCAATTCTGTTGTCTCAAGATCGTCGGTAGGTGCTCACCGGGTATTATGAAGGCTTCAGCCGAAGACGGGACCATGATGTGATAGTCCTTGATATAGCTATCGAGGGAGTTCCGAATGACTCGCTTCACATCTTGGCAGAGTTGCAGATCCTTCAAAGGCGTCAGTCCAGACTGTAGCTTATCCAAAACAGTTTCGGCGGCGGAAGGTGGCTTGCCCTTCGATACCGCGCCCCGTGGGAGGTCCTCCACGGCGTCTTCGCTGAGCTCTATTTCTGCTTGGGAGTTGTCGTCCTCTCTGCCAGCAAGACCCAACGCTCGCTGAAGGCCCGCCCCAATTCTCTGCAGCCGTTGGGCTGTTACGGAAGACGCTTTGTTTACGGCGTGCCAGAGGAGCTGCATCGCACCCTCACCCTCCCATTGTCTCAGAGCGTCAACCTCCTGGCGCAGACCCTCCTCCATGAGTTCAACCAGCCTCTCCTTTGGCACGCCGTTGTGGTAGAGATTGAGGATAGCAAGGCGATTCAGGCGAGACGGGACAACGAGGCGGGACGGCGCGAGAAGATCGAAAATACGATGGGCACGATGCACGCGCTTCAGACGATCAGAGTTCCATCCTCCTGTGAACAGGCGGATTTTTTGTTGTGACTCTCGGACCCAAATTCTCGGAGGTGCAGCTGGGTCGTGGTCGTCAGGGTGTAGAGCCCACACCCCCTTCGATCCCATGAACCGTCCCTGTACAGCCGTAGGGCGCGAAGAATAACCCATTTGCTGGCCAATCGTCATGAGGGCGGCACCGTTCATGTAACCACAACCATCGGTGAAGATCTTGTGTGATGGAACTTTCCCCTTCTCGTTATGAGGTGCGTCTTATACCAACTCTCCGTCAGGTTGGTACCGGAAATAGAGGTGAACACGTACATTGGTCACCAATCAGCTCGATATTTTCTGGGTCGAATTCCCAAACAGGAACCGACGTTGACAAACCCAGGTCGAACCGGGCGGTCCACTTTGTGACTTCCTGGAGGATTATAAATGAAACTGTGCACGATGGACTCCTCCAATATTCACCGTACCTGTTTCCAGTTCAAATCAAGCGGGTTATGCCACTTCACCAACGCCTCCAAAGAAAGGCGGTGCTGGTCACCTTCAGCGTCCCGAGGCTCGCGCCCGTAATTCTCATCAACCTCCATCATATACACCTTCCCCTCCTTCACGGCGAAGGGGACATAGACTCGCCCACATAAGACAAACTTCTGCTCCAGGTACGCTTTTAAGTGCCCCAAAGAATACAGATCCTTAGGGAGCTTCATCAGGAGGATCCGACGTGAACCGAGATACCGAGCGAATCGATGGGAGCGACCCATACGCATCGCGTCGAGTTTAAGCTCCCATTCGTTATTGTCTGACTTCACGAGTCTGACAATCTGTTGGATTCGACCGCCATACCAGTTCTTTTCGCCGTACCAATCGTTTATCTCGCCGTGCAGTTCCTTCTTTGGAACGCCAAGTCCGCGGTCTTTACCTTCCACAAGAGCAGCCTGCTCGCGGTCGAGCTCCATCCTAAGTAAGCAGATGAGTTTTCAATACCGACATTGAGGAACATGAATCATACCACAGTATGTAGTTCGAGGATGTGACACGACCTCGTCCGAGCATCTCCGCGACACGAGGAGCTGACTGCTGATTTGAGCTGTTCTTCGGAAATGTCCTCAAACGGTCCTTGGTAACATCGTCCCACTTCCACCAATCATGGCTCACGCCTCGCGCAATTTCGTACTGAGTACCCCAGCTGAGGCCGTGTGCGTCCATCTGGTTCTGTGCTTCGACGTCATGAGCTATAATGACGAAGCCGTCCTCGGATTGCGGGAACGAGGGAGATGTATTCCCTCTAGTTTGTGAATTGCTGGGCGAAGAAGCTTGCCTATCACTGCAATGAGAACGTTATAGAAGCAGACGCCGAGAGCAAGAGCTTACGACTGATCGTTCAATGATTTTGATCTTGAAAACGGGGCTGGGCTTTCCGGTGACTGCGAGCTGGATAATATTGGCATTGTAGCCGCGCGCCCAAGAAGCTGCACCGTTGTTTGGCGCTGAGAAGATCTCGATGGAGATGGTGACGGGGACGAGGAAGGTACCCTTGCAGGGGATGCACCCGCGGATTGCCCCGAACTGCACGATTGCGACACGGATATACACCTCCGAGATGAGAATGAGGAAGCCATGTAGACACTGATGGACGTACCCAGTAGCGACGAAGCTCGTTGGATGACGACCTGACGAGAGGGACACGGGCGATGCGAAGTCGTCCTCGGTTTCATCTTCGGTGTCGGTGTCGGTGTCGGTGTCGGTTCCGACTTCTGTGGAGCGATATCAGTGACTCCCAAGGCACAGCGACCGACGGTTCAGAAGACCAATCCTAACCTACGACTTTATGAGACAAGGTCATCCTTTGTAAGACGCGCTAGGGACAGGAAACTCGCACCTTGGTCAAGAACGGAGGCGTTTGCCTGTGAGGATGAGCCTGAGACAAAAGATGACAGGTAGACAGAGTCGCACCCTTGAATTTGTTCCGACTTCAAGCCTTGGTGACGGTAGCAGGGCATCAGCCTAGAAGACTTGTAACCATGCCATGTAATATCTCTAATGCGTAGGACGTACTGAGATATCCTGGGGATGACTGGTGGATGGGATGTTAGCTGTACGACGCTTTATGTCACTAGCATCTTGCCTGGTATTATCTGCAGTTATTGTTAGCATGCAGGGGTGTATCTCCAGAGCAGCAACGAACCGTGATAGTTTACACTTTGTTGGCGAGCTGGGGTCGTGTTGGGCGGCGACCTGAAGGATCTATTCGGCTGGGGAGTGTCGAGCATTCCTGCCTCGATAGCTACTTCATGATCAGAAATCATATTATAGGTGTCTCGTAACGCACAAAAAGGTGGTTCTCGCTCACAGTACAGTTGTTCCGTTTCAGAGCTGTCTGAGTCACTCCAGAACTCCAGATCCGAGTCGTCAGCTGTGGACGAAACGGTACGGTCGGCCGTTTGAATCATGTACAATGGTGCAATGACAATCTGTGGAGGTGGACGGGGACAAGGGGGAAGACTCGAGTTGTAATGTCGATTTCAGTGCTGGTTTTATACGCGGTCCGATCGATCCTTGTCTGCGGTTTCCTATTACATGTACTTAGGGACAGAACCTAATACATTAGAAGGCTCGAGTACATCGTGGCTATGATCCTGTGAAAGCGAGTCGTGCTGAACTGCAGTTGGTTGTACGATGGGCGGACCTTGCGTGGATCAGAGGCGTGATGGAGGCGTTTTGGACGATCCTTCTGGTTACGGCTACTTCAGAGAGAACACCATGCTGACGAGAAGCGGTCTGAACGAACGGGTAATGTGTGTTATATTGGCAGTAGGCAGCTTTGTGCTCCGAGTAAGTCGAGTTAAGAGCTTTGACCCAAAGCTTTGTCGCGATCAATTTGGGTACGAACAGCGATCGATGAGCCGCGGAGTCCGCGGGTGCATTGTCCAGTCTGACACCGACTTGACCGACGAACTTGACAACTTCAACTTGGAGAAACTCCGAATGTATCTTCGTCTTGCACGCAAAAGTAACCACAACAAGGGAACATAAAACACACTACCGCTCCATACTACAATAGTTATAGGCTCAACGGCAGTATCAGTCGCATTGAGTCGTCTCTCGCGGGGGGCTATAACTGAGGTACTCACCAAACCTCGTTTGTCTACTAGTAGCCTCACTCCACTTGCTACCTCGTGCAATCTGTCCTTTATATGCCCACGGACGGCGTGGCTCTTTATTGAATGCTGCATTCTAGTGTCAGAGTCGTATTGCTGAGCCTGATTGGCGTCACCGCGGAAACTTCTCAGAATTTCGGTGGCGGGATGTCGGTGTTGCGTTTTGCTTGCTACGTCGGAGGTAGCCGAAGACCTCCATGTCGATAAAGCTTGACCCGTAGTATTTGGGTATTTAAAGGAACGTAGTAAGTACACTATAACTTAGGATTCAGGACTCCGCGTGCTAGTGGCCGGTTGTGAATCGTGATTAAGACTCATTGGCGATGCGTCAATTGCTGTACTGTTACCACTTATATCTCTTCGGGTACACCGTACATATACTACGATCAGCTTAAACACTGATACCTAGTTCACTTGCGATTATGATCGCCGCCTTTTCAGCAATGGCGAGCGCAGTGGAATAGGTGTTCTGATCACGGAGTCAGGATGATGGCAGACACCAGCGAATGAGAGAAAAACACTGACAGCAGCAACGTTGGAGGGCGGTATTGAAAGATCTGAATATCCGGTTTAGCATTGAGCTACAGCAATGGCCAGGCATCGTTCTTACCTGCCACTTTCAGGCCGTGGACTCCATACACGTTGAGACTGGGGTCTACCACACCCCCTTGGCTTCGTGGCTTCATAGAACATGTACCAAGCTAAGCATCACGTTAGTTCACATCAAAATTCCAAAACATCACGGGCTAACCGAATGCCAGGCTGTTGCAACTGGGAAGACGTTGTCAGGATGTTGCCAGGCTCACATCACATCACATCGTACCGTAGGTCCTTGTATACTCCTCAATAGCCTTCTCTTCTTCCTCCGTGTATATCAAATCTGGAGCATCTGCCGTTACCGGAAGCACACCGGCCCTACAAGCGTTGGGGCTGGTTTGGGCGATTCGAGGATGCTCGGGAGAGAATTCGCCTCGATAGCAGGCCATCCGACGTGCATACTCTCGACTACGCTTATATCCCCATTTCATGAGGGCAAGGTCGTCAGGACTGATGAAACAGGTGATTAAGTCTTTCTCGGAGTCAATATAGGTAGAAAAAAACACTAACGCCGTTAAGAAGCCCGTCTCGAAGTCTGCTGTAACAGTTGGGTCGTCCCCGGATCGAATATGAACACGACCACGAGAGGAGGCGTGCTCCATGAAATAGATCATGCTGAACGACTTTTTGTATGGAGGTCCTGCAGGCTTGCCACCGGGTGCCCTGTAGCCATTGTAAGTGAGTACAATGCATCAAATGCGAGAAAAACATCACCAACATTGCTAAAGGCCCGATCCACATGACCGGTTTATCAGGAGCGTTGAGATATACATCACGCCATTTTGCCTGATATGAAGGACCGATATTTCTCAGGTCCTGCTCTGTTGGCCTTATCTTGATTCCACAGTCCAATCCACTGTGGTATTAGCGCATCAAAACGAGAAACATGTCTCAGAGGGCGCATCACTCACTTCGAAGCCATTAGCCCTGAACCGTCTTTGAGCCATTGGGATGACCACTCTGAAAGACCATGGAATAAGTAAGCGACCAGGCGACGGGAATAGAGATGATCCTCACTGTCCGTCTCCTCCTTATCATTCGTGACAATTCCTTCTATTGTCTCTGATTCATCGCTGGCTATATAGTGCGAGAAGATGACCGGATGATCTGCAGTTAAAATGTCAGAACGCAAAGAATTGTCGAATCGTTATTGAGCCACCTTGGTAGTTTTCTCCTACTCCAGGCAAGTCGACTATCTGATTCACACCAATCCTGTCGAGGATATCGTGTGCTCCAATGCCCGAGCGTTCCAATATGCCAGGGGAGCCGAAGGTGCCGGCAGATAGCACGACCAGCTTTGCCCGTGCAGTGAAGACTTCGCTTGATGCCTCCGGGTAGACTCTCGGGCTCTGTATAAATTCAACACCGGTAACATTGGTACCCCTAGGCGGCGAATTATAAGCTTTATCTATGGCAAGCAACAAAACGCACTCAAAGAGGACTCGTTTAACGAGATGTCCAGTCGTGATCGTCAAATTGTCCCTAGGCTTGTCGTAGATAAAATTATGCGCCACATCTGATCTTCTACCGTCGATGCTGATCCATCTTCGGGAAGATGTTTTAGACCGATACATATGTTTATAGAGTGCTCAGACTTACTTTTGCCAGCGCTAGTACCACCGCGTAAGTATATCAGTACGTTGTATTGCCAGAATAGTGGAGGCGTAGCTCACCCCGTACACATCGCAGTGATATAGATCATTTGGGTCGTCGGTAAAGCCACGGTTTGGATCGTACTGCTTGCCAACTTCAAGAAAATCTTTCCCAATGTTAGTGAGCGGCCCTCCGTACGAAACCTTCAGAGGACCGGAATATCCATGTAGGTCCTGTTGCCCAGACACTTGGTATGTCTCTACCTAGATGCTTGTTTAGCGAAATGTAAGAAGATTCGGGAGACCGTGGCGTCGGCCGTACCTTCTTCAACAGTGGTATGAGATCTTTCGATCCCCAGCCAGGGTTATCGAACTTCGTCTCCCAATCATCATAATCTGAAGCCGATGCACGCGTATACATCATGACTGCCAACGCACATGTAATCAGCCGCCTGACATCGTGGTGTGGAAAGTCTCACAGTTGACGCTAGATCCTCCTCCGATGCAGTGCCCACATGGAACGATGACGGGTCTATTAAGGAGCTGCGCCTCTGCTTTGGCCGGTATGAAACTAACAGTCTTGCTATCCGGAAGCAGATGATTTATGAATCTAGCCGGCTGGATGTGCGCGAGGTCTTGTAGCGTATGCGGACCAGCCTCCAAGACGAGAATTCTCAATGACGGATTACTGTCTGCCAAGCGACTGGCGGTCAAACACCCAGTAGTACCACCTGCAAGAAGTTCGCAAGGATCACTTGTAGCACAGAACAGAGGCAATAAAGACACATACCGCCTGCGAAAATAATGTCGTAATCTTCAACTTGTGACATGGTAGTTTGCACGAAAGAGGTTCGCAAGTATTCGGGAGATACAACTGGTCACAACGCGATGTGATGAATTGTATATATACCGGAGTCGAGGAACACCGCGCCACTGGACCAGTGAGTCCGAGATCGCATCGAGACGCCAAGGTTCCACGACCGAACACTAGCAGTAAACGCTGTCTTACACTGGGCATGTGCTGTGCAGAATAAGAGCGATAAAGCGGCACTGTCTTAAAAGGTAGCTCTGTAGGTGCTAAACGATGAATGACGTGAGAACCAGTCACAACCGGATGCAGCTCACTAGTCAGTTGACCTTTGGTTGGTTCATTCCGTGTCATTCCCTGTGTGAATATCGGGACAATACATTTCCAAGTTTCTCGTCTCCTCGGTAGCTTCGGAGAGTGAGCGTAAGACACGAACACGAATCCCGACCACCGAAGGCTGGTCGTGTACTGCCATGGATTTCTCCAGCCGGTAGCGCTTCAGACATTTAGCGTCGTATTGTGTTCATCAGCGATCGCAAACACACTATACATGCACCAGTGCGTTTCTGAGACGGAGTCAGTTGAGAACCTGTCGAGCTGCATGAATGTCATTAGTTTTGATGAATAGTCACTGTATCGTTCGTACAAACCTATCTCATCCACCGCCACCTGTAAGCTGTGGATGGTACCATACTATGCATGTGCAGACGATAACGTACTGTGACATACGACACACTTGAGAGACAAGGCGATTCATTGGTGTCTTGACTGACAGAGTGTGGGATGTAAGGGACTCTAGAACCAAAGTATTCGACGTGAGTCGTCAGTACTGGCAAACTTCGAGTCTCGGAGGGGGCCGAGGTTCATAAGCGCCCATTGTCGGGGCGCGCACGCGAGCTTTCCTCCGTCTCGTTACTCGTGCCACTTACGGTACGCGGGCGCCGGCGATGAGTGAGATTTCCATGCTATACTTAATTTTGTAGATCCCATTCATGGTGAGTAATATATTTCACGCACAACTGTGGCTGATATAGCAGTGGCAGTACACACAAATTTACAATGTATCACAACAGGAAGATTTGTCGAAGCCATGACCGGTTCTCGCGGAGTGGAAGCCTCAATTCTACGAGGTGTCCATATCGCCTCGCAGGCGCACACAGAAACTCCTGTAGTATCGGAGCGACGGGTCAAAAACGTGCATCCTGCAAACCGCTTTACAGATACAGCCGAAATGCTTCATTCCACGCCTCTTTTGCGCCTTCCTCGACAATATTCTGCAGCATGACGTTAGAATTAATCTGACAACGTGATATGTGGAACGACATACTCCATGGCACGGAATGAATCTAACAAAGTCCCAGCTAGTAACCTTCCTCACGTCACGTCGCATTTGCCTGATGAACAAGAAGGAAAGTCAGTGCAGCTGAAACGAAGAAGCAGCGGGAGATACATACTCTTTATCGCTCACGATGAACCAGAAGAAGGCCTTAATGACCCATGAAAATGGCGATAAACCGTTCGCCAGTGGAAACCACCGGGCGGGGATCTTCGACAACGCATACTATGGATATTTGTTGGAACTATTGCTGTGGTGAACGGCAAAGGCTCATCACTCACCGATTCGTATGAAGGCAAATTTATCAGCAGGTCCGGAGCAATCGCTGTCTTCGTAGCGTAGTGGTAGAACGCAAGATCCTTCCACGTGTAGCCAAAGAAGCATCTGCGAGATTGAATTGAGGATAACGAGTACTATAGTCGACGTAAGAACGGCTCACATCCATTCAATCTACATCACGTATAGTAAGTATGAGGAAATTTCTTGCAAAACAAAATGCAAACCTCGTCTTCAAAGCCGAACTTCACGTTGGGATTCTTCTCGCTTACAACTGCAACATAGGTCGGTAGCGCCAGCGACTGCATAACGGACCAAGCTTACCTTTGTCCAGTTGAAGTCCTTCGTGAGCCTTCTTGGCGTTCAATCCCTCAGGACCAATGAGGGTCGCATCAGGATATGCTGCCCGCCATTCTTTGAGGAACAGATGGTGGACGAGGTTGGCTGCAATTAGATACCTATTACAGTTCAAATGATTAACACAACGAGTTCTCCACGAGAAACCTAGGGAAGTGACGTACTTGACTTCGCCCAATTCTGCGAGCTTCTTTCTTGTCCCGTCGCTAAGCGGCGTCGATGCCAGAACCCATAATTTTCCATCTGAGAGCTTGATCGCAATCGATCGCCCACCGATGGGAACACGGTCCCACATGTCGAAAGGACTAGTTAGATGGTGTAGAGTCAGTACATAACGCACGGCATGATAGGGATACGCACGCAGTGAACGACCACACGTCCTTCGCCACCTCGCGAATGAGGATCTCCTCCTCAGATATTGGACGAAGATGTGTAATCATATCTCACGTTCACGTAGTGTGTATTGGTTTTGAGGGAGCAGCACGAGCTTGCCTTGCTGCCATTTATACCGCGGGATACATGCAAATGTGCACAGTATGACAGTAGGGTTGTTGCAGAAGAAGTAGGCGGATCCATCAGGTCCAGAAGTGAGCTGATTGGCACTCCAAAGACTTGTGGCCCTCGAGACAGGACTCTGTTGAACGTTTGCGAAGGACCCGGGCTACAAATGCTGCATCGGCCTCGACTGGGTCATCATCACGAGAGCCACTCCCGTCGAGGCTTGGAAGTTCATTACCCTCTGCACCAGCCGTCAACAGAGACCTGGTGTCAAAGCCATGTGTGTATGAAGCAAAGGAAGTCCGATTCATGCAAGAGATCCACTGAAAGTGAGTACATGGGCAGCTTCCATTGTTCCGTGAAGAACCCGTCCTGTATGACAAATCCTACCGTGCATGCAAACCAGTCACAGATACCATCGAAACGCTTCTCTCCAAGCCGCTTTTGCGTTACTCTCGATGACATTCTGCGGCATGTATGAGGATTTGCTACAGGGGTAATATAGGCGATTTGCTTACACCATGACAGGGAATATATCTCTCAAAATTCCAACTGGCCACTTTCCTTGCATCACGCTGCATGGCACTGATAGCTATGTCAGAACTCAACGGTGATGTGTACATGAACTGAAACAATGCTCACACATTGTCGACGACCTTCGACCAAAGGAAGATCTTGAGAATCCATGAGTACGGAGATAGGCCAGTCGCAAACGGGAAGTAAGGGGCGGGAGCCTTTGATAAGACATACTGGGAAAATGATCAGCCTGGAGGTACAGTGTGGTGCACAGTGATAATAGAAGATTGGTTCTTACCTGTTCAGTCCCGGGCAAGTTGAACAACAAGTCTGCAGCAACGACCGTCTTCGACGAGGGATGATAGAAGGCAGTGTCCTTGTTTTTGTATCCGGAGAAGTAGCTGTGATACTCGGGTTAGGCCGACATATATGACGAACGTTTTATCTAGCTGACCAGTATTCAATCTAGAGCATGCACAGTGATGATTGAGACATCGGCGGAGTAGTGTAACACATGAGAGCAAACCTCGTCTTCGAAGCCGAACTTGACATCGGGACTGTCCACACTGAATACTGCAATCGAGTCACGCGACGTCCTGGATATGCCGATGGTTTTGCGGCTCATGCTCACCTTTGTCCAGTTTGAGGCCCTCAGGCTCCTTCTTCGGACCCAGGTCCTCGGGGCCAATCAGATGGGCACCGGGATACGCGGTCTTATAATCCTTGAGGAAAAAGTGGTGGAAGAGGTTGCCTGCGATGATATACCTATGGTGAGGCAATGATGTAAAACATTCGACTCAAGGAGACGACAAAGAAGAGGCATACCTGACTTCGCCCAGTTCTGCAAGTTTGTCCTTCGTCTCCTTCGTAAGTGGTGTCGATGCCAGCACCCATACCTGCCCGTTTGAGAGCTTGATGGCAGTCGAGCGTCCGCCCACGGCAAGACGATTGAACAGATTGAAAGGACTGATTCGATGGTGCGTATTCATGTTATGTTAGGAATGATGAAGCGAACGTTGGCACGTACCGAGAAAACGTCCACACATTCTTGGTCACTTCACGGATGACGATGTCTTGCTCAGGCATCTTTTCTGAGCTGGGAGATGAAGAGGCAAAAGCCTTTCACCAAGAAATGATGAGAGAGAGGACCAAGGTGAACCTTGCCGTCGTATCACCTCCTGGCGGTGACTGCATTGGTTGTGCGTGTCCGACTGAATTGACTTTGACGTGACCATCACGGCTGTAGCCACGCACCGACATGTAAACCGTCGTCTGCTCTTCGCTCCTGCAATAATTGACAGAGAGAAGTCCTAGGAAAGTATTGATGTACGTCAACAGGAGGTATTATTCACAAAACATTTCTAGCACTTTGCGTCCAAGCTGTGCGAACATCCCAACGAACATTCAAGTTTGGGATGGGCGCGCTTACGTGATCGATTCTCAGGCTTTGGAAAGTTGACTGCGCGAAAGTCTCTTCAGGTCTCTTCTCAGTGAACTACATGGTGCCATATAGACTGCTTGAACGCAGTGTCGCAGCGAACTGTCGTGAACATCGTATGAATAGCAGCCAAAAAAACAGCGGGATTATGCGGCGGTGCGAAATTTGTAATCTACCTCTCTCACTGCACTACATGGCGCAAGGATCTACCTAATAGTCACTGGCGGCTGCTCCTTTCAAGCAATCTGTGAAGTCAGGGAATGGATTAAATAAGGATGAACTAACCGCAGGTAAGCTGTATTTGATTATCATCAGTCATCCGTATGGTTACTTGCGTCACAAAGATATATTGCCAGGTTGCACCGCTGAATCGCTGTCATGCTGCACAAGATCGAACATAGGCATGAGTATGTGCGATTCAGTCCCCACAGAAGTACTAGGCTCATCCCCTTTGTACACAGTTATTCACCTTTGCGATTATACCAATGCGTACCGGCTGCCGAGACTTTATCTTCTCGATGTGATCTCGGTCGGACTCTCACTGGCGCGATTCCCTTGGATGGCGGCATACTGGGTCCATACAGCATGATATATGAACGAGAAGTTGACGCGCAATGAAGGCTGGCCACTGGACAATCAACGAAATCTGCTGGGCTCCATAGATCATTGCACTAGAACCTGTTCGACTACCTTCGCGCTCTCAGCATCAAGCACTAGTCTAGTGTCTAACAGATCATATATGGAGTCTTCACAGCTCAATTCCCGCTCGATTCTAAGCATATTGGGAGCTGGAAATTACCCGTCCGGAGTCTGATCTTTGCAGCGAAGTCGTAGATGTTGTTGTCAGCTTTGGATGTCAGTTGCTTCCTTTCCCAAGCGCTATGAGATGCATTGACCGCAGAGGCTCCACTTATCATAATACTTTTTCCAGAATCATAGAGGTGGTGTTTCCGCCCTGATATATAATCGGTACAACACTCTTCCAATACTGCAGAGCTCTTTGAGAATTGTGCCTTTGCTATGTCTCAAAAAGCTTCAGACTCGGTGATTATTGCAGCGTTGCAGGCAGAGCGAGTACATTCCTTGTGATCACATAAGCCATCGATGTGCTGATACACAGTTCAGCACTGTAGCGAACCAGCTCATATTTGCCGTGTCAGGTGAGCACATCGTCGACAACGTTATCTTGTCTACTCGAGCTCATATCACATCCAGCCCTAGCCGTGTATGAATATCTAATCACACTGCAGCAGGAACTCTCATTCATATGGCTACACAAATGGACTGGCGTGACTTGGCTGTTCGCCGCTAACCGCTTCTTCATGCTGGTCTGCATGGCGATGCAAGCGGCGTCATTTACGGACAAGGTGGGTGCAAGTATCGTCTGCCCACTCACAGGTGTTTATCCCTCCATGACAGACGTAAGTTGCAAGACCACCATCTTTGTGTGGATTCTCACATGTCCCTAGTTGTCATGAAACTAGAGTTTTTTTGGACGTGATGCTTCTTGGACCGTATGTCGTCACCGCCAGTGCGTACATTTGCTCTCTGACCTGCCATCTAATCACAATTTCTACATAGTATTCTCGGCACTTCGTGTGTATGCGCTTTTGAACGTGAGGATTGCGCTCGTCGTTTTGTCTTTGGGACTGGTGCCTGTGGGTTCGGTGACGGTAAGACCCACTCAAACAACGGTATACGAAGCGCGATTTTGACCAGTTGGGGGTATCAGTACATATTCAGTCAAGAGACCGTGGTATTCCAGCAGGATCCCATCCTTGGCCCCCTTTGTTACACTGACCTCCGGATCCCCAACTCGATCAACTTCCAGTACGTGATATTTTGAACCTTGTATTGTCCTCATTCTAACCAATTTTAGCCGTGAGTACTGATCACATCTTCGTTGCATGTTACTCAATACTGCCGTCAGTTTCAATTGCAGTTCGCATCTGCCTCATTGTAGCCGATGTGATCGTTCTGTGCGTAACATGGATGAGGACAATTCAACAGGCCAAGCTCGCTAGACAGATTGGAATGAGATCCAACCTTAGTGAAACACTCCTCCGGGATGGTGAGGGGTTATTCTTCTTGTCCATCAAGAAGAGACACGCTAATTGGCCAATCTCTTACAAACAGGTAGCATCTATTTCGTGTAAGTACAGCTATGCATGCGTTGATACTCGCTGACGCAGTGTTTACCAGTGCATTGTTGCTGCTCAATATTGCTCAGATCCTTATCAATTCCATTGTGAGTCTCATACGGTATTTCATCCTCAATTACTGACCGATTCCAACCATACGTCTAGCCAGCGCTAGAGCCAGTGGATCCGGCTACAGTTCTTTTTAACATGTTTGTTCCTTGTTATAGTCGTATCTATAGTCCCAACTCACTGAAAGAACACCCTTCTAGTCTCGAACCCATCTTGATATCTCGCTTCTTGTTGAACTTACGGCAGGTTATCGACCCCACAGAAGACGACACGCAGTCGCAGTCGGCTCATCCAAGCTTTTCATCACGCATCTTCGGCAACATAGGCGAGGAGTTGGTTCATAACACCGAGGATTTGGGGGCGAATTTCGAGGCAAGCATGTGGCAGCCGGACGACGTGGACATAAACCATCATGATAATGATGTCGAAGAAATGGGAGAATCGTCAAATCAACGGGAGGAAGCGGCGGAAGCGTCGGGTAGTAGTAAGTAAAATCAATAAATGCTACTTGCCTAAGGTTGAACTCATTGAGATGAAGCTTGATGCAATGATTGAGAGAATACGTAAATTATAGTCACATTAGAACGTTGGAAGTAGATAGACGTAGGCAGACGTGCTATATTCCTGTCGGCTGTTGCCGAGGCAATGGTTGAATCCAGCGCCAACCTTGCTGTGCCTACGGTCTGTTCTACATCGACGCTGTACTCAGTAGTGCATGTCGACTCATAGCGTCCGCCATTTAAGCACGGCTAAAACTAGCTCCTGTCAATCTTTACAACGTGCATGCTTCATTCGCGCAAAATGACCCCGGCAGGTACTAATGACGCTCCCAAAAGTTTGCACATGCATCTCGATATCATATAGGGAATGGATCAATCAAGGATCAACTGGAGTGAGCTCGAACTTGTATGTTTATTATCCATTCTCACGACATTTTCATCTAGGCTGGAACAACGCTAGGCTTTTGTGGCACTGCTCTCATCGTGCTGCGCGTTCAGCCACCAAGATGCGGAAGTATCTCTTCGAAACCTTGGAGAAAATCGGGCTCACACCGTCGGTACACAGTCCTGAGCCCTCGCTGCCAGGCCAATGTGTAGTACTGGGCCCCAAGAGCTTAGGCTTATTGACACGGTCTCGGTCGAACTTTCTGGCGCGATTCTTCTCGATAACAACATATCATGCTGATGCAGTGTGGTCTCATAAGTCGACGATTGAACATCCACAACTCATCGAAGTCTATGCGCCGTACATTCAACGAGAACTTCCGAACACCCTATATCACCAGCACTAGCGGTTCACATGCCTCAAATAATCGTGTAAGCGCCGAGATAGTCTATCGTTGGTTTCGCAGCACAATTCACGCCCTAGTCTAAGTGCTGAAACTCAAGTTCACTGCCGGAAATTATTCAATACTATTGAATCTTCGCTATGAAGTAATAATTGTTAGCGGCGCCTTCGCGTGAGTTCGGCATTGGCTTTCCTTGTAGTTACGAACTACTGACCGCACAGGCACCACCTGTGGTCATGCTTCTTCCAGAATATAGAAGCAACGGGGACACCTTTGCTTTGATATACATATACCTATCCGAGTCGGCTCAACGCAATCCCGTCAGTATAACACCCTTCAACACTGTCCTCTGCTATGTCTCAAGCCTCCTCGAACGCAGACATCATTGCAGCATTGCGGTCAGAGTATGTGCATTTCTCTTGACAACGTACGATATTGAAATGTTGAAGCGTAGCTCAGTACTGTGGCGAACCAGCTGATATTTGCCGTGTCAGGTGAGCAGATCAATGATACTGCTAGTATGCTAGCCACGCATCTGAATTTGTGTTCGAAATTTAGCCCTGGCCGTATATGAATATCTCATCACACTGCAGCAAGAAATCTCGCTCATATGGCTACACAAATGGACTGGCGTGACTTGGCTGTTCGCCGCCAACCGTTTCTTTATGCTAGTCTGTATGGCGATGCAAGCTGCATCGTTCACGGACAAGGTGAGCATGTAGGCTATATATATGTCCATATAGATATTCATGATCTCTTGACAGACGTGAGTCGCGGAATAACCATTGTGACCGAAATTCTTATTAGTCTCTAGTTGTCATGAAACAAGAGTGTTCCTAGACGTGATGCTTCTCGGGCCGTATGTAGTCACTGCTGGTGCGTTTGGTCAATTTTTCCTCTAGGAGCTGATCCATAGTTTCTGGATAGCATTCTCGGCACTTCGCGTGTACGCGCTTTTGAACTTGAACGTCGCGTTAGTTGTTCTGTTTTTGGGCTTGATGCCTGTTGGCTCGATAACGGTGAGCATGCCTGTTTAGCTACCGCGTAGGAAATTGACATAGATCGCTGGTTTGCATTAGTTCTTATTCAGCAAAGAGGATGTGGTATTCCAGCAGGATCCCATCCTCGGCCCCCTTTGTTACACTCACCTCCGGTTACCCAACTCGATCAACTTTCAGTGCGTAGTAATGTCGTTCTTGTACCGCTCTGGTTCTAACCAGCTTTAGTCGTAAGCACCGATCCTATTCTCTTCGCATGTAGCTCAATATCCCTCTCAGTTTCAATCGCTGTTCGCATCTGTCTTATTGTCGCTGATGTGATCGTTCTATGCGTTACATGGACAAGGACAATTCAGCAAGCCAGGCTCGCTAGACAGGTTGGGATGCGATCTAATCTTAGTGAGACACTCCTCCGGGACGGTGAGGAATATTTTATATATGCCATGGTAGAACATAATGATGACAACCGTGTATCTCTTGGCGATAGGCAGCATCTACTTCATGTAAGCTTACTTGAGTGTTTGTTGATACCAATTGTCACCCGTTTCATCAGTGCACTGTTGCTACTAAACATCGCTCAGATACTCATCAACTCTATCGTGAGTGTGATACGATGATACGAGTAGGCTAATAACATTTTCTGATTACTCCAATCGTACAGCCAGCATTGGGGCCTGTCGACCCAGCGACAGTGATCTTCAATATGTGTGTTTTCGCTCAGACCTACTAACATGTCACAACTCGCTAAAAACAACCTCTTGCAGCCTTCAACCCATCCTGATATCCCGCTTCTTGTTGAACTTGCGGCAGGCCGTTGACCCCACTGCGGGAGACTCACAGTCGCAGTCGACACACCCAAGTTTCTCGACGCGTATCCTCGGTAACATAGGCGAGGAGTTGGTTCACAGCCCTGATGGTATAGCTGCCAATTTTGAAGTAGATGTGCAATCGAACGGGGCGCAGATACATTATGACAAGGATGACGCAGAAGAGATGGGGGAATCTTCGGAGCAGGCTCTTCAGCGAGGGGAGGGACCATCAGGTATTAAAAGGTAAACCCAATGAATACTACTTCGCTGTTGAAGTTGCCTCTAGTTATGGAGGGTAATTTGAATTCCTTGGAATGGCCGCAATGTCTAGTGGATATCGCACCTCGTGCATCGAAGTCAAGAAACCGCCTGCAAAACTGAATGTGCATCAAGAATAGTATGACACGGTAAGTCGGTGGTGTTCTGACCAGCACGCAAAGCCGCTGACTTTGCATGACTTGTGATTTTTCCATCGCCATCTCGAGTTGGTCACTCAGAACTCCAACGCACCATGTTGCAGCACTATCGTCTCCCCCAGCAAGCACGACTGTGAGGTCCAGACACTCTCCGGGATTTCCGAGTGCTATTCGCTCACCATTGAATGTACACGCATAGATGTCGTACACAAAGCGGCTCTAAGACACTGTCCTATGGCAATTCCTGACCGGTCTTTGGCAGAGTCCCATGTTGATAGTTTACCATTTCTCATCGCTGTTACCAGAAAGAAGAACGCTATTCCCCTCATGCAACTCGCGTGTGAAGGCGTGTATCGATTTTGAGGTGCGTTGCCCGCGATTTTGATATCAATTACCTGCTGTGTCACAAGATTACATTGTTCGAACAGGGCCGTTCAGCCAACCTCATGCTACCCAACTCGAAGGTTCGAAAGATAACACGATATCAGGCTAAACATCTTCTGTGCATAGCTCATTCAGCTCACGCCAGACCAACTTAATTGCATATCGGCTCATCGAGACTTGGCCATCTCAATGTGATTTCGGCTCCCGGATGGCACATCGATATAATAGGGTTCATATACTGATGAATTCTCAACGAGCATCGCTGGCGGCTGTATATCTCCGTCACTAATCGAGTATATAGTTGCCTTAGGGGTTGGCTCCTTGGGCGATTATCCTCACGGTGAGGTCACGCTCACTACCGTCTACGCCGTGTTCTGTGTTCGTAGTATCCCACGCCTACGCCTTGTGACCACGGAGGGAATATACAACCTAAAAGCAACATGACTCCCAAGAGCATATATACAGCATGGCGTAACTCATTACAACCCTTAAATCAGGGTACCTCCTAGATACTGCTCATCCGCTGCAGAGCAGACAGTCATGTTCAACGTACTACGAGACTATGACATTATTTTTGCAGGTGGTAGGTGATTTATTACCTTACCACTAATCTGTGGATGGTCTGAACGCTATTGTTTTTCCAGGCGGAACGACTGGATGTCTGGCTGCTAGTCGACTGGCCGACAGTGACCCGTCCTTAAAGATTCTCATCTTGGAAGCCGGGCCGCACACGCTTGAAGACCTCGCACATATTCAACCTGCTAGATTCATAAATCATCTCCTTCCAGATAGCAAGTCGGTTAGTTTTATACCGGCCAAAGCGGAGGCGCAGCTCCTTAACAGGCCCGTCGTCGTTCCTTGTGGACACTGCATTGGAGGAGGATCTAGCATAAATTGTGAGAATATTCAGGGCATGTGTCAGAATTCTCTGGCTGACTTGTATGCAAGTCATGATGTATACGCGTGCATCAGCTTCAGATTACGACGATTGGGAGACGAAGTTCGATAACCCTGGCTGGGGATCCAAGGATCTCATACCGCTGTTGAAGAAGGTATGATCGACGCCATAGCCACTCGTGTTTTCCTACACTCCTCTGAACGAAACTTCTAGGTAGAGACGTATCAAGTATCTGAGCAACAGGACCTACATGGATATTCCGGTCCTCTGAAGGTTTCGTACGGAGGGCCGCTCACTAACATCGGGAAAGATTTTCTTGAAGTCGGCAGACAGTACGATCCAGATCGCGGCTTTACCGACGACCCGAATGACCTACATCATTGCAATGTGTACGGGGTAAGCCGGTGCTTCCTTTGGTAGACGTAGAACACATAACTGATATGCGTACGTTCAACGCTAGCGCTGGCAGAAGTAAGTCTGAGACTCTGAGCTTTGCAAAAACGGTTTCTGTGTAATCAATTCATCCGTTGTTAGGTGGATTAGCACCGAAGGTATGGCGGGCCGAGTGCACAAATATTAAATGCCGGATCAAAGAGTGATGGACCGTGAATCAGAGTGATTCCCACCGTAAGACAGAGGCTCTGGCTGACTCNGCACCTCCCGCTCGTCGTCCCGCCCAGCTCGCGCGTCGTCCATTGGGCGCTTATCGTTTGCGCGCCTTCCGTGCGCTCATCTGCGCGCCCTCAACCAAATTTGGCAACGCTCTCGGCAAGTTCCGCTGCTGCAAGGTGGCACATCATCGCTTTCAGTCTGGCAGCCTCCCAATGTATTTAGAGCAATGCAATATGTTATTGATAGTCTTTATTAGACTACTTTGTGAATAATTAATCTAAAATGTTCTATCCAGACAACATCTACAGAGAGAGTCT